>CAUYPK010027918.1:0-64637 GCA_963574355.1 Loris lydekkerianus
GGTGCCTTTTGTCCCAGATAATTGTGGAAAGAGTATAAATTGAGCACAATAATTTGTGTTTGCTGTTAACTCTAATGCCATGGCAATCAAGCCCATAGTGAATATTTTGGACTATTTTAAAAAAAAAAAAAAAAAAAAAAAAAGGAAGAAAGGAAGGGAGGGACGAAGGAAGGGTACAATTCCCAGAGAGAGTCTTTAACCGGAAGCATAGCCCTCTTTGTATTCCTGGACGATCCACTTACAAACTTTTTTATGTAAGAGAAGAATAAAATTTAATTACTGTTTTTGAGTTATGATATTAGGGGTTTCTAGGCCATATGCTGTCAAACCTAACCCTAACTGACATGGACAAGAATTCTGGAAGTATTTCAGAGTCAGAGACACTTGTTTCTATCCCTTTCAGGTATTTGTCACATGAAGTATATTTAAATCCAAGATTCTCTGACTTTCTTTTTCCCAACTACGTTGTCTTAAAGCACATACACACATGCTTTGGTCTCAGGTATACTGAGGCAGAGTCATTTACTCTTATAGATAATTGTATTCTACATGCAATTCTTCAGTTAAATGAGGGTTTAGTAGTCAGAAACAACACAGAATCCTATTCAAACTTAGTCTCATTTTACAACAAATCCCCACCCCCACTCCACGAGTGGGAAAACAAATGAAATCAGCCTACTTTTTTTTTCATCCTTTGGATTAAATAGTTACATGCCCTGCAAGGAAATGAGAATAGATATTTCTGAGACTGAACCATCATACACAAGCAGTCAGTAATGAATACAATAAATGCCTAAATAAATCATGGCTAGAGTCGGTAAAGTAATTTTTCACCATCTGATGGTTCCCGTAAAAAAGCTCTAAAGTGTCAATCTACCCCAAGCCCCCAGCCCCTTTTCAAGTTATCTGTTAATTACACTTCCCTCATTTATCCAGCGCCTCTGCTATTGTGGCGAATGTCTGATTCATTTTATTCCATCGCTCAATAGATTTTAATTGCAGCTACTGCAGCAGACACCTTGAGATACATTTCCTATTGAGACTGTGGCAGCCTGCTAGACTGGCCCAATGGTGATTAATTTCAATGCCTTGAATCACTGAGGAAGAAGGAAGCCACTTCCATTTTAATTACATCTACAAGAGTGCGGCACTTTTGCACCAGTTCATTGTCCTTAAACAAAAGAACTCCTAAAAGGAAAACAAAATTTAGGGTGTGGTGGTCGCTACTTGCACTGCTCTCCTTTTTTCCATTCATTGCACCATGACTCAGTCAGCTCTGTATGGAGAAATATTGGCAAGCCATTAGGATTTGCAAACAGATTGGAGACCACGAAGAAAGCATTGTTCAGTTTTATTTTTATCATCCTTGGGCAATTAAAATCCCTTGCGCGGGTTAAGATATGACACAGCATTTGCCCATTATTATAGATGTGCTGCATAAAGGGGTCAAGAATAATTAATTCTGACATGCATATGTATATATTTATTGTCCCAGGCAGACAAAGCAAAAGACGTTCTTAGCGTTTTTCCAGAATGCTCCATACTTATTCATGTCCTTGTAAATTGCACGTGCTGTTTCCAACTCTCCCTCTTTCCATGTGGACAAATGGCATATTCCAACAAAGGCCAGCTCAGCTGCCATTTCCTTGCCCTACCCTGGATGGAGAATGAAAGAGCAGAAGGCCTTGGATGAGACATAGTTGACTGGGAATCCCAGTGCTGTTTGACCTTGAGTGAGTGAGTTAGGCTTTGCGAACCCCAGTTTTCTCATCTATAATGGACGAGAATTAACATTCTCCTGTCATCATTTTTTATGCAGATTAAATCAAATACTTTATGAAGCACCTGATTGACTCCTGGTCATAGAAGGGGGTGTGATAAGTATAAATCTGCTTTTCTCTACTGCACTCCTAACAATAGCTCTTAAAAATAAAACTCCTTGGGTGGTGCCTGTAGCTTAAAGGAGGAGGGCACCAGCCCCATATACCAGAGGTGGCAGGTTCAAACCCAGGCCCAGCCAAAAGCTGCAAAGCAAAACAAAACTCTCCTTTTTGATACTAATTGATAAGCAAACCAGAAAACAGGAATTTAAATTAGACTATGTGTTTTTCTCCTTCTCCGCCCAAAGTAAAATTAGGATTAAATGTATGTGTCTCCATTTCCTATCTCAGACCCCTTCTTTCTCTCTCCGTCCTCACTGCTAACTGCCTCACTTCATACATGGTTTCTTCATCCCTCACCTGAATGAATGTAATGGCCTCTTTACACACCTGCACCCTTCCATCTGACCCCTCCATTGCGTGTTCCAGGAGGCCTCTACAGTGATCTCTACTGCAGGCAACCCACCATCCCAGTGGGTCCAGAACTGTGAGGTTCCCAGGATGCGGGGCTTTCTGTTTAAAGTCAGGACGGTCTTGGGCAAACCAGAATGAGTTGATCACCATACCTTGCTTTCTTAAAATCTCTCAGTATTTTCTCTAAGAGTCCAAGATGAAGTATAAATTAGTGTAATACACAAAACACTTTGTCACCCAGCCCTGTCTGCTCTGCCTTCCTCTCACCACACGTCTCTATTCGCTGCTCCCAGAACTTTCTCCATGGATGTTTCACACTCACTTCCAGCCCCTTTTGTGTCATTATTTTTGCACCCCCTTCCACGTGCAGGGCCCGTTCCCCTGCTCCTGTCATCTGGCTAGCTCCTTCAGGTCTTCCCTGAGCTTCTGCCTAATGTAGATGCTGCCCCACTGTGCTCCCTTCGTGCCCGGGGTTCAATTCAACCTGACATCTATTATGCCTCATGTGATTAGGGTCTATCTGCCCTAATAGACTGAGAGATCCCTGATTACAGGGAATGTGACTTCTCTACCTTTGTAAGTCCAGGAGCTGACACATGGTAAGTCCTTTTATTGACTCCTCTTATTGAATGAACGAGGGGGGTGTTGCCTTCTCACCCCACTCTCACTATACAAACTCCTCACAATCAGAAAGGATATGTGTCTTGATTGTCTTTGATTTCTCTCTCTCTTTTTTTTTTTTTTTTTTTTGAGACATAATCTCACTGTAATATCATTACAGTTACAGAATCTCACTTTGTCGCCCTTGGTACAGTGCCCTAGTGTCACACACAGCAACCTCAAACTCTTGAGCGCAAGTGGTTCTCTTGCCGCAGCCTCCCAAGTGGCTGAAACTACAGGCGCCCGCCTCAACACCTGGCTATTTTTAGAGATGAGATATTGCTCTTGCTCAGGCTGGTCTCAAACTCCTACACTCAAGTAATCCACCCACCTCAGCCTCTCAGAGTTCTAGGATTACAGGTGTGAGCCACCATACTCAGCCCTGTCTTGATTTCTTTATTCTTCTCTCCAGCGCCTGCTACACGCCAGGGCTTAATTAAATGTTTTGAATGAATTAATGAATACATTTTTCTTTAGACATGAAGTGAGCTTTCATGGTGAAATTAATTCACCTTAATTTGTCCATTCCCCTTGGTCATGTGCCCAGGACAAGGCACCAGTTAGTTGTCAGAACTTAACACAGCTCCATGCTGTGCCTTACAGGTAGCGCTCAGCTGGAATTCACTGGCATCAGGACTTCTCCAATAGACATAACCTCCAGAAGGAAAAGATTCTGTAGAACTGAGGGAATTCTCAACTAGATTCCTTACACAATTGAGTATAAAGGCCACTAGCACACGGGGAGGAAAACCACGCCAGATGGCTTTCCCACTATGAAGGATGAAATATCTGTCATTTCTACTTGTGCAGTGGTTTAGTCTTTTTGGAGCTCAGTGCTAAACAGCTGGGAGCCCTTTCTGACAATGCAGATTCCACTGCTGATGGCAGGATGGTGAGCAGCAGGCAGAGTCCATCCATTTCCTCCAAACACCTTTCCAGCCAATAACCTGTGATTTCTCCCCTATAAAAGTTTTATGGCAAGTTGAGTAGAAAGCTTCGCTATGAATAAGACCTCATGGGGGGTGGCAGAATGAAGAAAATGAGAAAAGTTCGGAGCATGAGCGATTGTCCCTGGGAATAGGTGGACAGGGGGAAGAGGCCCAAGGGTGGCACTGTCCCACATACCAGGGATCAAAATCTCACCTTCCATGTACGAGCTACCTGGGCCGGGCCGCAGTATTCTAATCTCAGCAGTGAGAAGAATAACAGGACCTCATTGGCACAGAGTCTATCTGGTACATTTTAACTCTCTTCCTTTCTCTTGACTCCTGTTTTATTTGCTAAAATGACATTTCTGGTCTGAGAAAGGATTTTTTTCCCCTTGAAGGTGGATATTTTAATAATGATAATGCTCATGAAGATTGTTTTCAATGAAATCAAATTTACATATACATTTTTAAGTTACTTTTGAATAGGAGGACAAAGCTATGTTGAACAGGATAAAATTGGAATTGTCGAGGTGTGCCTGGGAATTGTGACGACGCTAACCAGGCACCCACCATGACAGCTTAAAAACTGGTGACTTGTAAGTTGCTGTGAGTCTTCAGGAAGTTCTAGACACACCTGTGTTCTTCTCTGACTCTCACACTTCCTCTCCCTCCCAAATGGAGAGAGGTCTCTAGCAGAGCTTGTTTGTGTTTGCTTGTTTGTTTTGAGACAGGGTCTTGTTATGTCACCCAAGCTTGAGCACTGTGGCAGAATTATAGCTCACTGCAACCTCAAATTCCTGGGCTCAAGTGATCCTCCTGTCTCAGCCTCCAAAGTAGCTGGAACTATAGTCACCCACCACCAGGCCTGGCCAATTTTTCTAATTTTTTGTAGCAATGAGGTGTCACTTTTGCTCAGGCTGGTCTCAAACTCCTGCCCTCAAACCATCCTCCTGCCTCAGCCTCCCAGAGTATTAGGATTACTGGTATGAGTCACCACACACAGCCTCTAGCACTGTTAAGCTTTCTGATACAACCCTTTATATCTGTCTCTGAGACTCCATATTTCCATATACAAGGTCTAACAATGAAGTTTAAAAACTCATTTCAGAAAAAGTGCTACATACTTCACTGCTGAATATCATTACAGTTACCTTCAAAGTACTCTCCTTGGGAAGCTGTGCACTGATGCCAGCACCTAGTTTACCCTTTGAAGCACTGTTTCTAGGATGAGTTCACAAACTTAATTGTCACACAACAACAGTTCTGATGGCCATTCCAAAAAAGGTTCCAAAATTGCTTTGAAGGGTGGACTAGGTGCTGGCATTAGTGCAGAGCTTCCCAAGCGGAGTACTTCCAAGGTAACCATCATGATACTCATCAGTGAGGGAGGCAGCACTAGCCCAGGATGAGTTTTCAAACTTAATTATCAAATCTTGTACTGTCATTAGTGATAGTTATTCATTCACCTTGTAGGTCCCCTAATCACATTTGAAGAGGCCTGTGTGAAGGAGGCTAAGATACCTGTAAGCCAAAACCGTCCTTTGGACAGCTATAGAAGATGACCCAGCAAGGCTAAATGAACCAGGGTCTCAGAGTCAAAGCCTACATTCTAATCCTGGCCATTTCCTTTGTACAAAACCAGCACTTATATCTGTCAGCCATTATGTAAAATCTGTAAACATCTGTCAGTCTCATTTCCCATCCATCACATTCCTAGCAGTCATCCCACCTCCACTTCAGCGCCTCTGGCAACAGGAACCTCATTTTCCTGAACCCCCATGTAAGTTGTGCAGTTAGTGTCCTGTGTGTCAGCACCACACTGAAGAAGGGAGCAGGAGCTGAAGTCCCGTCCCCATTCTGCTTATCATCCGGTTGCCTCCTAAAGGGATGCCTTTTTCTAATCAGACTGTCCATAAAAGCCTCCTTTTCCTAACTTTCACAGAGGCATCCCCTAGACCAGCAGTGAAGCTGCCAGGTTAACACAGTCCAGTGCAAACTGAAAAACAGAAGCGAATTCAGCCTCCACCATAACAAGTGTCATTTCAGATGCCATGTGGACAGGGAGACTTTGTGTCCGTGGCACCTCTTAGCAAGGGCCACAAGCTCAAACCAGCTCAGGTGTTGAGAGACCACCAAGGAGCCAGCTAATGTTTCTGCAAGGGAAGAATACAGCAAAATAAATAAGGATTTACAGTGGCCAACTAGGCTTGATCATTTATCAGATTGCAAAATCTTATCCATGACTGTGAAATGGCTTTATGGTTAAGAAAATGTACTAATAATTTTATTAGGCAGCAATTAAACTTAAATTCCTTTTAACTGTATTTGATGTCATCCTTTTTCTGGGCCCATTAGAGTAACATTAAGGTGTTTGTGCAGATAGCTCAGTCATTTCAAATTACTTTCCTGTCTAATGTGGGAGCCTTTAATAGCGTACTCTTGGGTTGAATTCAATTTTGGAGACACCAGGCATGCTAATTAGATCGTCCCAGTGTTCCTTGCAGAGGCAGGCAAAAGAAGAGCCATCCCCACTTCATCTCCCGTCTGCTTAGCAATGTTTGTAGAGCACAATTTTCTGTGCAATTAGAGGTACATACCCTTTACAGCACAAAATTTCACTTGAACTGTAAGTATTGCTAGCAGACTCAATGTCTGGTTAATACGCCCCCATTGTTGAAATGTTTTTAAGACCTAATTAGAGCCAGTAAGTTTTCTCCCCTGTTATCCTGAGTATCAGAGTTAGGGTTTGTTCTGTCTCAACCCTCTAACATTCGAGTTGAAAGAGAGGGAAGAAGGGAATGAACATTTATTAGGTACCCACCATCTGCCAAGTTCTAGATGAGATGTTTGATGCCTGTAACATCCCTGTGAAGTGTGGGATATTATCTCTATTTACAGGTGGGGAAACTTTAGCTCAGAGAGGGTGAGTAAAGTACCCAATGTCACACAGCTGGCAAGTTTGGAGTTGGGATTTAAACTCAGAAAGCACTTCCTGCTCTGTCAGCTCTGCCACTTTCTGGTTCTGGGAACTTGGAAAGTCATTTTAACACCCTGGTCACCAGGATCACATCTATAAAATAGGAACAATAATAATATTCACCCTTCACAGGTAATTACATGGATCAAATACAATAATAAATGTAAATGGCCCTTGTAGACAATGAAATGCTATACATATGCGATAACTTATATTCCCTAGTGTTGCCACATGAGTTCTTGGGTACAATTTGTCCTAAAACTTGATGTCCCTGACTTCCCCAGGGTTATAACCACGTATCCGTGCCACAAGAAGGTTGGAAAGAGCACCAGTTAAACCTTATACTTGGGACCCTGAGATAAATTGGAGCCAAAGGAGAAAGAAGACAATGTGGGGAGAAAAGTGTTCATGGACCCAAGGCGATTTGAGGGATTTGAAACTTTTGAGGTGCCTCAGTTTCCCTGTTGGTAAATGGGTTGTGCTGGCTGATATGTGAATTAGATGAGATAGTATTAAGTAAAGCATCCAGCCCTCTGCCCAGAACTCACACTCCCAACCAAATAATAATTTAATTTCACAATCATTTCAACCAGCCTTCATCCCTGGCAACCTTCCATCTGTTGAATCTCTGCTTCCTTACAGATTCCCTCTTCTAAGGCTCTTTCCTCATTGATCTATTAACGTAGATTCTTCCCCCGCAATAGTCATTGCACTTGGCGTCAGTATCTAGTAACTTACAGCTATTACAATCATGATTGCAATTACCGTTTGGCTCCCTGCAATGCTATCGTCATTTTCTCTTGGTTACCAGGATAAATCTTCTTAATAACTCCTGCCTCAGATCCTTTGTGGAATGAGACAAGAGATTAATTTATTAATTGATAGATTCATGACTCATAACTATTACAATCATCATTAATTGCTATTACCTTTGAAGCTTTGAATGGTTGAAGGGAGGTGACAGTGAGGCCAAGTGGGCCGTTTCTTCCTCTCAGAAGGCCTGACAGGTAAAGAAGGTGAGAGCTGTAACCAGCCAAGCGGAGAGACTAAATGTCACCTTGTGAGTACAAGTGTATTAAGACTGTCACGGCACAAACCACAGCTGTTCTAACCCATTCCTTTGCCTTCCCTAGCTCTGACTGGACTTCTCCGTAACTGCTGTGATTCCTTCAACATCACACACACAGCCCTGGGCTGCTGGCCCTTCTCTCATCCCAAGACCATTCTCCACCCAGGAATTCCTGGGAACCAGCTAGGCAAGATAAGAGAACAACAGGCTTGTTTGCCCTGCCAGCCTCTGGGGTCCCTGGAAGCTCTGATTAATACAGCGTGTAGTGACAATATTGTCACTCTGTCCTTGAGAGAGCATTTGCCCTCAAACCCTCAGAGTCCATGGAGCCCATGAAGGCAAGAGCTTCAGAGGCTTAAAGTCAACAGAAGGGTACAGCTTGGAGAGCCCAAACTTTTCATCAGCCCACGGTGCCCACCCCCATTCATACCCAGCTTTCATGTGTGAGAAAGGAAATCCCTGAAGAGCCCCCACCAATCTCTGTGCATCTCTTAGCCATGATGTGTTTCTGCTTAGATACAAGAACAATGCCAGCTTAGCTCAGTGGTTGAGGTGCTGGCCACATGCACTGAAGCTGGCAGGTTCAAACCCAGCCCGGGCCTGCTGAACAACAGTGACAGCTACATCAAAAAATAGTATTGGAGCATTGTGGCAGGTACCTGTAGTCCCAGCTACTTGGGAGATTGAGGCAAGAGAATCGCTTAGGCCCAAAAGTGTGAGGTTGCTTTGAGCTGTGACACCACAGCACTCTATCCAGGGCAACATAGTGAGACTCTGTCTCAAAAAAAAGAGCAATGCCAACACAATGCACATGCTTTTGCTAAATAATTTCCATCAAGCAAATGTAGTGTCAGGCATTCTTCTTATTACATGATTTACCTGTAACCATCACCTCCCATCAGCAAAACCAATCACTTTCACTTTGCTACTGGCTGCAGAGTTTAGTCTGCAGTTTTGCCCATAGCATATACCCTACCCTCTGCTGTCCAAGATCTACCTATATAAACTGTTTTCCCCCCTTACTACCAGCGTTGACTGTGCTCCCCACTCTTTTCCCCTAAAAAGCCTTTCTTGGGCATACTTGCCTGCTCTCAGACTCATCTTTGGAAACTTACTAACGTTTTCCTGAAAGAACAATGAGAACAGACCAGAAGCTTAGTTCAGAGAAAGCATCATTTCAACGTCAGCCTACATGGTAGAAAGAATTATATATAGTTTACCAAAGAGATAAAATGTATACATTGCTCCTCCAGACAGCACACAGTCATCACTGCAGAGTAAAGTTGGGGTTAACTATCAATCCCTTCAAAAGAGGGCCTTGGCCAACCCTTGCCTAGGCCTGCTGAGTGGATCTGTCTTGGGCTCCCTAATCTTTGTGATGATTATGAAGTTTCCACTTATCTACTTCTGGACCCAGGATGAACGAAACCCTTTCCCATCACATTGGCCACTTCCAAAGGTCAGAACTAATCAGAATATTGCAAAAAGTTCTTATTTTGATGTCAGTCCAACTGATCTGACGGAATAGAAGGAAGGGTGGATAACCTTTCAATACCGGAGTTTTTTTTTCTTTTTTTTTGACATAGAGTCTCACTATATCATCCTCAGTGGAGTGCTATGACATCACAGCTCACAGCAACCTCAAACTCTTGGGCTTAAGCGATTCTCTTGCCTCAGCCTCCCGAGTAGCTGGAAGTACAAGTGCCCACCACAACACCCAGGTATTTTTTGTTGCAGTTGTCATTGTTGATTTAGCTGGCCCGGGCTGGGTTCGAACCCGCCAGTTTCGGTATATGTGGCTGGCGCCATAACCACGGTGCTACAGTGCTGAGCCTCAATACCAGGTTTTACATTTAATCTTGTAATTGGTGAAGATTATTTAGCTGCAGAGTAAATAATAGTATTAATAATAATATGCATCTCCCCAAGTTGTGTGAGGATCAGGTGAAATAACACATCAAAATGAATTTTAGAATTATATAGGCTTTATTTATTTATTTATTTATTTCTGAAAGGAGTTCTCCCCCATTAGTGATTCCTGGCTTGTTCTTTGGACTCCTCTTCCAGAAAAGGGAGCCAGACACATGTGACAAGTTAAACAGGCATAGAAGATATTTTTATCTGCTCAAGCCAACAACAGTAAATGCATCGCAAGACAGTGTGTGATTAATTGCCAAGTGAATTGTGAAAAGAATAATTGCCAGACGAGTACGAACAAGGGAGTTCTCAGATCTAACTGCTGGGGGAAGGGAAGAATGAGGTTCAAGAGCATCTGTATAAAAGAAAAGAGATTTGTTTTTGGTCTTAAGGGGCAGATAAGATTTGGATTGGCAGGGAGGGGACATTCCAGGGAAGATAAGCTATGTAGGGCTGGGTGGACATGATAGGGATTGGAGTGTTTCGGGACAGCTGGGGGCATGAAGTGGGATGTGTTGATGTAGTGGAAAATTGTGAATGATGTTTTCTCTGACTCTGTGCCTCTAACGGAGCCACCTGCTGCAAGCAGCTTCTCCAAGGTTGGCTATGCCATTCGTCCAGCGAGGGAGCTCCTGCTAGCTCCATACTCTTTGCCATCCTGGCTGAGACTGACTTGTAATCTTATCTACTTTTCCCATTTACAGCCCTGTTCAGGCTCTGAGAACTTGATTCATTCTTAACCTCAAAGGTTTATTTTTCAATTCCCACTCAAGCCTACAGAAATAAAGCTGACACTAACTCATAACTTTACATGAGATCTTTAAAGGTTCTACCTTCTTTACCTCTCAAAGTAACCCTGTGAAGTGGTATTACTCTTATTTCCATTTTGAAGGTAAGAAAATTGAATCTTGAGATGTTAAGGTCCAAGGTCACACCTCCAATATTGCTAGAGCTAGGATTTGAACCCCAAACAATCTGACCCCATAGCCTAATTTCCAACTGCTAGCCAGATAATGCAGCCTCTTATTGTCTTAGCCCACCTTATTGCGTTTCTCTTCCTCATTAGTCACCCTTGGATTGGATATTTTACTCCGGTCAGCCCTGCCTCCTACTGCCATCCTGCTGGAAGTCCTTGGGTATCAAGGACATATCACAGATGGGAATCTCAGTGGAGCAGTTGCTTTGGGATACTAAAAGACTTTCAGCACTAGTATGCGCATTTGATTCTATTGACCGTGCAAGCCAGTGAAGGTTTTAAGATGCTTATAAACATGGTGATAATGTGGCCAAATGCCATATTTTCACACAATAAGTCCAGGACCCAGTTCAGGACCTGTATGATGGAGAAGTTGCAGGAAAATGGCAATTTGCAGGGAGTAATTGTCTGAATTAAGGTAGTGATGGTAGAAATAGACAGAATGTGATAATAAAGACTCAAGACATTTCACTCTAATAAAATGTATTTCTCTGAAAATAAACTTTCTCACCAACAATGTCATCTGGAAAGCATCAGCTCATAGCATCATAGCACTTTGGGACCCAGAGAGTGTATCACAGGTGTATCATTGTCCCTTGGTTTATGTTGAAACTGTTGGAGTCAGCATGGTGTGGAGAGGAGTTTGGGGCTTTGAAGCCAGGCCTGGGTTCTAATGGTACTTTTGCCATCCAACTACCCGTGTGATCTTGGAAAAGTCCTTAATCTCTCTGAGCCTGCGCCATCATCTATAAAATGGGGATAATAATGCCTGTCACGCAGGATTGTTGTGAGAATTAAATAAGGCAGCGTATAGAAAAGCTGTGATTAGCACCGAATAAATGTCAGCTTTTGTATTATCATTTCTGAGCCAAATATCTCATTAAAAGCCCTGTGTAATCGCCCATAAAATCTTGTTTGAAATAAAAGTGATTGGGTTCAACCAACCTTTTGGAAAAAAATTTGGCTTTCCAGATGCTTTCCACTGTGTAGTAAGACACATAAAGAGTGTTCATATCCTTTGGCCCAGTTGTTCCACTTCTCAGAATCTATTCTTGGGAAATTGTCCTCAATATGGGAAGAGCAGAATGCCCAAAGAGGTTCACTGCATGGATGGCTACAAGAGTGAGAAATTAGAAGCACGCTGAACATCCAAAAGCAAATGATGGCAGAGACTCACTGCCGTCTACTGATGCTCTAAAAACGCTTTAAATCAGTATTAAACACAGAGCTCAAAACAGTGTTAAAAATGGGTAAAATAAATCAAGGATCAAGCATAATTTTTTCTCATACCCAAGGGAGATTGACCCAAAAAAGAGAAAAGGGAAACTAATTTTTTTCTTTGATTCATCATCTCCCTCCTCTGATATCCAGCCCCTCTCTACTGCAGGGCTTCCCCGAGTGGCCCACACACCAGCAATTCTATCTCAGAGCTCTGCCATCCGGGCACTGCCCACTGGGCTGCATACCAGAGCTCAAGTTCACTGCCTTAGGCTCCCCACCCAGCTGTGTCAGCCCCTCTGAGGAAATCTCAGCCCTTTCCCCTGCAGACAAAGATTCTCTACAAGACCAGGTGGCTTTTGGCATAACTCTCTTGGCGTCTCCCAAGGCTGCCTTGCAAACAGTCCGCCCCCACCTCACATCCCTGTTTTCTTCCCACTTCCAACTTCTTTCCCAGTTATTTCCAACAGGTTGTTCGGTCCTTCTAAGTTAGGGAAAGTATTTTTCTCAAATAAAGGATGAAAAATTGACTGACTTCAATGTTTATTTAGAAGCCCATTTACACTTGGACTCTGAGTCTTGGAGGCTCGGATGCTTTGTGAAATCCCTCCAGAGAGGACTGAAACTTTATTAAAGCTCATCATTTCAAAGCTGCCATTCGTGAAGTTCGAAATAAGGACAGAAAAAAAAAAAAAAAAAACTCAAGTAAAGTCACTCGGTGCTACCTTTATTTTGTAAGCTGGAGCGTCCTCTTTTGATACTCCTAGGAAGAAAAGCATTTGTTTTCTCTGCAGTTTGTATAATTATGAGCATTTTGCAATTTCTTAGCTTTGGCAGGCACTGGGTAGCATTTGGTTTCGGCACTTTCAACTCTAAGGATGATTTCACAACTGGGCTTTTTTTCTGTCAGCTCCAACATCTGAACCCAGAGGGGCCCAGGTTCCCCCCCCACCCCCCCACCCCCCGTGGTGAAACCCCATGTGAACCTCCTCCGCCACCGAGCACAGAACAAGCTGTGCAGGGCCTGGGCCCTTCTCTCATCCCAGAAGCCAGAGTGCAAGGCCTCTCATAACAGCTGCCAGGTCATGGCCGTTTTATAAAAGCAAATAAGCTAATTTTTTTTTTTTTTTTTTTTTTGAGAGAGAGCGCCTCACTTTATTGCCCTTGATAGAGTGCTGTGGCATCACAGCTCACAGCAACCTCCGGCTCTTGGGTTTAGGCTATTCTCTTACCTCAGCCTCCCGAGTAGCTGGGATTACAGGCACCTGCCACAGCGCCTGGCTATTATTTTGTTGTTGTTGCAGTTTGACCGGGGCCAGGTTTGAACCTGCCACCCTCGGTATATGGGGCCGGCGCCCTACTCACTGAGCTACAGGCACCGCCCACTAATAATCTTTTTTAATATTGCTTTACTGGTTGGACAATAATCAACCACTATTTCAATGCAATATTTACTAAGCACCTACTGCATACCAAGAGTTGCACAGTGCGCCGGATACAGAGGCCGCTCCACTGCTCTGTACCGCCCATTTCCCTTCCCTCTCTCGTTCTTCTTTCCTTCCTTTCTCCTTTCTTTTCCCTTTCTCCTTCTTTCCTCCGATCCTTCCTTTCTCTTTCCTTTTTTCTTTCCTGAAGTATTGTTTAGAACATGGGGTGTGTCCAATCTTTTTCTTTCTCAGCCACACTATGGAACAATAAGAGTTATCTTGGGCCACACATTAGATACACAAATGCTAACAAAAGCTGATGAGCAAAATACAGGTCCAGGCATACTTTTCATGATATCTGACACTACAGATAAAGAAAAAAGTCCTCAAGGCTCGGTGCCCGTAGCTCAAGTGGCTAGAGCGCCAGCCACATACACCAGAGCTGGCAGGTTGGAATCCAGCCTGGGCCCGCCAAACAACAATGGTGACAACTACAACCAAAAAAGAAAAAAAAAGCCGGGCATTGTGGTGGGTGCCTGTAGTCCCAGCTACTTGGGAGGCTGAGGCAAGAGAACCACATAAGCCTAAGAATTGGATGTTGCTGTGAGCTGTGACATCACCGCACTCTACCCAGAGCAACATAGTAAGACTGTGTCCAAAAAAAAAAAAAAAAAGAAAAGAAAAAAGTCCTCACAAAATCAGTATGCAGCCCTTGGGCTGCAGGTTGTATGCCCCTGGATAATGCTGAAAAACAAAATAGAAAAAAAGCACTTAACAATTGTACCACTTAGTGTATAGAGAAAAAAAGAAAACTGAATGTCACTCCTTCTTCATCCTACCTCCTAAACCACAAAGGTGGTAACTGCTCTTAGGAGATTGATCTGTGTCATTCCCAACTTTAAATTTATGCAGATGAAGCTATTTGTATAGCCACATTTCTTTTTTACAGAAATAGAAGGATGCTATACTTATTAGTCCCCACATTTTCTTATTTTACTTAATATATTATGACACCTTCCCAAACAGTGCCACCTCATTATTGGTAAATGGCTGATTAATATTCCATTAAATGGAAGATCTATAGTTCATTCCAACATCCCCCTACTGATGGACATTTAGGTTGTTTTCAATTATTGTGCTATTGCTGTTATAAATAATTGTGTAGTAAACATCCACAAATATATACATATATATGTTTACTATTGGTTACCATTTATTTGTAACAGATTCCCCAGAAGTGAGATTGAGTCAAAAGCTGTGGATGTCACCAAATTGCTTCCCAAATAAGTAACAACCATGTACACTCCAACAAGGGCAAGAGTGCCTATTTTCCTTCTCCCTCACCAGCTCTGGAGAGTCTCTTCTTTTAATTGTAGACAAAGATATTATTGCTTTAATTCATGTCCCCTGGCTTGTTATAATGCTGGGTATTTTGTGTTTATTGACCATTAGCATTTTTTAATCCAGCCTCCAAGGGCTTTATTATTATTGTTCTATTATCATTCTTATTATTTTTAGCTCGGCCTTACTGAATACCTGCTGGGCATGCAGCACTGTGTTGGACATTTGACAGCATTATTTTGCTTAACCCTGTCACCCCCATATGAAGTAGGTGCTCTGATCGTCCTATCTGACAGGTTAGGAAATACCTGAGCTCAAAGCAGATCATCACTTGGTGGAGATCAGAGCTCAAGTGGCACAGCTGGGGTTCGAATGCAGGCCTGCTGGCTCCTAAGCTTTTGTCCTTTTCACTAGTCCAAGCCACTTCCCTCACATCTATCGTCTCTCTCTCTTTTTTTTTTTTTTTTAAGAGTCTCACTCTGTCACCTGGACACCAGTGCAGTGGTGTCATCATAGATCCCTGCAACCTCCAACTTCTGCCTCAGCCTCTTGAGGGACTGCAAGTATGCACCACTATGCCTGACCAACTTTTTCTATTTTTGTAGAGACAGAGTATTGCTCTTGCTCAGGCTGGTCTCAAACTGATCCTCCCTTCTGGCCTCCCAGAGTGCCAGCATTACAGGTGGGAGTCACCGTACCTGGCCTTGTCTATCTTCTTACGTGCCTTCCCCAGGCTCTGAATCTTAGCTCTCTTCTCTCATCTGGAGGATTTTATTCATCTTCCCTTCCCAGGGTTCTCCAGGGCTGGGAATTAAACCCCTGCACCAACTGGCCCCTCAAGAAACAGAATTTGAAAGAATAAGAACCAGTCTGCCTGAGAACTTACAGGTTACATTTATATACACAAGACAGAGTGTTAACCGTTTCAATTTTCTCCTTAATTTATAACCTTGTGCATGAGCTCCCTGCCTCCCCTACAGATCTTCCTACTCCCAAGTTCAACTCCTTAAATGGAGGGCCATGTCCTTCTTCTTCCTTCCCCTCGTACTTAAAACAGTCGGGCACATTTTGTTCTTCATGAACTTTCAGAACTGAGCATATGCTGTGAAATAATGAATGGAAGGGAAGGGAGCAAGGGCTTCATGACTTTCTGGCTCCAGAAAATTTCTTCCAAACTAAGTCAGCATCTAGTTAACTCTTACATACAGTTCTGAGCCAGAGGATTCCAAATCAAAGCAAAAATCTATCAAGACAAGTCTGATTCAAAACTTAAGAAAACAGCCTGTACATATTTTTAGAACAGCCAAGAAAAGAACACAGCTGTGACTTAAACAGCTGGAAATCTACTTTTTGCCAACAATTAAGCCGATTAAGAAATCTGTAATGGTCAGACAAGAGGCATTCAAGAACTGAGCTGTCCTGTATTTTCAGATATTCGACTTTCAAATAATCTTCACTTTCATACATTAAACATTGACTCCCCTAAACTGCCTTTCAAACACCAAATGCCAGCCAGCCATGCAGTTTGTACAGCAGTGTTTGTAAAATTATTTGGGGATTTTATTGTATTTTACCCTTTTTGGTAGAAAGAGCAGAAAACTGAAAGAACAAAAGTAATCAGAAGTATAGGTCTTACAAACTCATAATACACTTGAGAAAATAAAGAAAATTTCTTTCTGATCTGTTGATTTAAAAAAAGAATTTTAAAGAAACAAGAAAATTATAAGGCATACTGAAAACAGAATAACACGAGCTTCCAATAGTCATTGGACATAATTCAGTCTGAAGAAAAATAACAAAATTAAAGGATATGTGTGAAATGCTGACGACTTTAGTAGCAAATTGTGGTATAGTAGGGAGTTCTGTATTTTTTAAAGATTACTAAAAATGGAGTCTTCTCCTACATGGGACCCTGCTACAGCAGGTGTCTCGTAGTCACTGCTGTATCTACAGTATCCTGCACATAATAGATGGTTCATAAATATTTGTTGAATAATGAATAAGGTAAATCAGTCCAGGTTCTACATTTGAAGGACTTCATTGTGCACAGAAGTAGATGTATGTTTGCCTATCCCTAAATGTAGAACGGATTCCTGAGGCTGCTCTGTTAATATGCCTTGGGATTGATCAGTGTCTTATGGGGGCATAGAAGGTAAATTTGAGCAGAAGGTGACAATGAGGCCTTTCTAAGCTGTTGTGCAAATATCCCCCTCCTCCAAGCCACACACACACACCTGACAAAGAAAAGACCTGGCCAGATCGTGTGACCCAAGGACAAAGACAGGGCTTGGGAGTGAAGGGCTTCTCCTCAAAGGATGCGGTGTCTGGAGAGCAGGTAGAACTGGAAGTTGTGCCAAGGAGGAGAACCAACATCAAGGTCAGAGCCAATAATTCAAGCCAAGAAATAAAATGAAAATTTACAGTGAAGGTAAAGAAGCAAACCAGAGATGCCGATTAGTTAGGAGCATTCAGGTGGACGCATCAGGAGGAATTCCCAAGCCAGAGCACAAGCATCCAAATTGGTGGTTCCCATTAATTTGCTGTGTGCATTTGAAGACACCAGAGCAGAATGCGTGCAGCCACTGTGCAAAAGGTGGACAATGACAGTATAAAAAAGAAAGTCTAACCTGTGCCCCAGCAGAGCAAGCCTTTGCAGTGTCACCTCCAAAAGACAGTAAACCTAAAATATGGGCACAGGTGAGGTCAGACACTGGAGAAGTATTTGCCAAGGCCACCAGCATGGAGGAAAAGTAGTGTCAGTAACAGATGTGTCAGGATCAGGTTAGCAGTAGAGCGGTGCTGAGGTTCCAAGAGCCAGGAAGTATTGGCAGGAAGGCCTGGGAGATGATCGGGACAGTCTGCCTCCTTAGAAGGCCCAGCCTCACTCCCCCACTGGCACACCCCCTCCGTCTTAAAAAGACATCACACTCTGGGGCGTCGCCTGTGGCTCAAAGGAGTAGGGCGCCAGCCCCATATGCCGGAGGTGGTGGGTTAAAGCCCAGCCCCAGCCAAAAACAGCAAAAAAAAAAAAAAAAAAGACATCACATTCTGAACTTCATCTGTGATAGCTTGTAAACATACGTAAGGCCCAGGATGAGGTGTGGTAAAAATACATACCACGTATATACATACCATCCTGCTCCAGGGTTTTTGAGGGTGGTGAGCCCCACTTGTTCCAAAGATAAAGGGGATGGTAATTAGTTTCATTTTATGTGACCTTAAAGAGCATTTTACATGAACTCATGTTCAATGTCACCTTGCATTCAAAAAGTCACTATGTGGGATGCTTGGAAAGAAGCGTCTTCTTTACTGTCCAGACTTGCCAGAGCTGAGATTTTGTCTTCAAAAATACAAGTATCACCTGGAAGCCATGAGGGAGAGCTGGCTGGGGAATCAGGTCAGCTCATACCAGGCCTGCTCTCAGCATCAGTCTCTGCCTACCCCTGTGAGACCCAGGGCAGCTTCCGACCGTGAGCCCCATCACAGGGTCCTTGAAAGGATTCCTACAGAGCCTTTTGACAGCAGAGGCCATTACCAGCTTTCAGAATTTCCTGCTTAGCGAAGGAGCCCTTCTGTGGCTATAATCCTCTCAGCAGTTCCTCTAAAAGGCAGCAGTTTACAAAAGGACCCCTGCAGAGCCCCTGGTGAAGCCGAATTGCTGCACAGCTTGCCCAAGCAACATCTTATTTTAGAAACTTCTTCAGACCCACTGGGACTACCTCTGGAAAATAAGCCTGCACTTGCAGCTACCTCTGAGGCTCCTGGTCCCATACCTGCACAGGTTGGTGGCTCTAGCCCTTTTGCTTAAGGATAAAACTCCACCTTCCCTAAGTTTTTGTCTCCCCACCGATTGCTCACTGGTGAGGGAGAACATGCTTACTAAACCTCCCCCATTGGCATGTGAGATTTAATATCTAGGGTATTTAGCTAAAGCTGCTGATTCCTCTTCCTGTGGGTCCTAATGAAGCATCTACCTACAGGCATGTAATTGAGTCATCTGACAGCCGTGTTCTTCAGCTCCCTGAGCAATAAATGCAAACTAAACATTATTAGTGACTTTTATTTGAATGGCACATGCCAGCCACTGGGTCAGCTCAAAACTCAAGCCTAAATTACAGTGGTGAAACACCCACAGCAGCTCCTCAAGTGCGAGAATGCTAAAAAGCAGTGGAAAAGCCCTGAGGACAATCTAGCTCTGTTTCATTAAAAAAAAAAAAGAAAAAAAGAAAAAAAAAAGAGGTCTGCCTTGGCTGGTACAATAAAAGCGTGTGTTTACTCACTCATCTATTTCATTACAAGGGACCAATCACAAAAACATTTATTTTGTCTTCTTTCCTGCTCTGGTAAGCTAATTAGAAAGTAATTAAATTAGCTACAGAATAAATTAGTTGTTATCAAACTGCAAGTAAAGAGATTCTTTTACAAATTCTTTAGGGTAAAATGTTAGGGGACAATTATTTCAGATTAAGAAATGGTTTTTGAATTTATTTTGCTAATGTGCTTATTATTTTAGGAGTAAATCCTAAATCTAAATGTAAATCTAAAGTAAAATATATATTTTACCTTTAATAAATGCAAAGAAAGGAAAGCTCGATTAAATTCTGGAAAATACTAAAGTGGGCAGGGCAGTGGTGCATGTGAAATGTTTCCACGATCATTTTTGCCGCTGAGGTCACTGCAATATTAAAATGTCTTCAGTGGCAAACAAATGGGGTGGAAATTAATGGCACTTGCTCTACATACTATCATTCCATTTAGCAGCCTTACCACATGTAATTAGTAAGTAGCCAGAAGTGGTATTTTTGGAAGCATACACTCTGCCCTCTTTAAAATTACAAAAATACAATCATTTGTTTTCAAGTGCCCAAATGCATTTTGGTGAGGTGCCATAGAGAGCTCAAAAAATGGCTGCCTCTGATCAACCAAGCGTGAGGAGCCCTTACCCAGGTCATTTCTGTTTGATCACAAATAAGTCTGAAGGTACCTTGCGATCAAAGCATCAGGCTTTCAGCCATCTGACAAGATAAAAGTTATTTATGAATCGGAGGAGTGTGAGACAGTAATGGTAAAGACAAAAATGAGTGGAAAAAAGCCTGGAGTCAGAGGACAAAAGCTAGAATTATTAAACATAAGACAGCACCATCTCACAATCAGAAACACTGTGACACCCTGGATTTCTTCAAAGTGCAGACCAAATCAAGTCCCAGGAGCATAATACTTTATAGCGGAGGGGAAAATGTCAGGTCCTACACTTGGGCCTAAAAGCAGCAGCATGATTACGAGATCAAAGAGCAGTGCTGGGAATAAAAATAGCTTGCAGGGTTTAGTGCACAGTGAATTTAGTCAGAGTGGATGGCTTTCTATCAGCCTCTCCACCTCTGAGAGCCATGCCCGTCATTCCAGATGACTATTTTATTCCAGCATAGAATGGTCATCTGGAATGAGGCTTCTTAACTGGGGCTCTGTCAGGGATAACGGAGGGGCCAAACCCTCTACTGTCAAACATTTATTTCCTAATTGTCTTTTTTTTTTATTAACATTAAATCATAGCTGTGTACATTAATGCGATCATGGGGCAGCATACACTGGTATTATAAACAGTTTGACACATTTTCATCACACTGGTTAACATAGCCTTCCTGGCATTTTCTTAGTTATTGTGTTAAGACAATTATAATCTACATTTACTAAGTTTCACATGTACCCTTGTAAGATGCATCACAGGTATAATCCCACCAATCACCGTCCCTCTGCCCATCCTCCCCCCTCCCTCCCCTCCCTCTCCCCCTTCCCAATATTCTTAGGTTATAACTGGGTTGTAGCTTTCATATGAAAGCCATAAATTAGTTTCATAGTAGGGCTGAGTACATTGGATACTTTTTCTTCCATTCTTGAGATACTTTACTAAGAAGAATATGTTCCAGCTCCATCCATGTAAACAGGAAAGAGGTAAAGTCTCCATCTTTCTTTAAGGCTGCATAATATTCCATGGTGTACATATACCATAATTTATTAATCCATTCGTGGATCGATGGGCACTTGGGCTTTTTCTATGACTTAGCAATTATGAATTGGGCTGCAATAAACATTCTGGTACAAATATCTTTGTTATGTGATTTTTGGTCTTCTGAGTAGATGGCTTCACATCAGAAATCTACCAAACCTTTAAAGAGGAACTAGTACCTATATTACTGAAACTTTTCCAAAATATAGAAAAAGAAGGAACATGTTGATGTTCTATGAAGCAAATATCACCCTGATCCCCAAACCAGGAAAAGACTCAACAAGAAAAGAAATTATAGACCAATATCACTAATGAATGTTGATACAAAAATATTCAACAAGGTCCTAACAAACAGATTCCTGCAACACATCAAACGAATTATACACCATGACCAAGTTGGTTTTATCCCAGGATCTCAAGGCTGGTTCAATATACGTAAATCTACAAATATAATTCAGCACATAAATAAATTAAGAAACAAAGACCATATGATTCTCTCAATTGATGCAGAAAAAGCTTTTGATAATATCCAACATCGCATCATGATCAGAACACTTAAGAAAATTGGTATAGAAGGAACATATCTTAAACTGATAGAGGCCATCTACAACAAACCCACAGCCAATGTACTATTGAATGGAGTTAAATTGAAATCATTTCCACTCAGATCAGGAACCAGGCAAGGTTGCCCATTGTCTACACTGCTCTTTAGCATTGTAATGGAAGTTTTAGCCATCGCAATTATGGAAGAAAAGGCAATCCATATAGGGTCAAAAGAGATCAAACTTTCACTCTTTGCAGATGATATGTTTGTATATCTGGAAAACACCATGGATTCTACTACAAAACTCTTAGAAGTGATCAAGGAATACAGAAGCATCTCAGGTTGTAAAATATTCTTATATTTGATGATGCTTTCTCAATTAGGATTGTCCATTTCTCTTGTTAAGTGTACTTAGTAAATTTTTCAATTTATGAATATGCTCACTTGGTGGTTTCACACGGATTTCTATTATATCTCAAATAAAGTTACTATAATTATTTTAGATTATTTTAAAATTATATGACAGTTAAGAAAATTCCATATTTCCTTTCTGACAGCATATTTTTCCAAATAATAAACACCTCTATGTAAATATTTTGAAAGCTATTTTAAAAGAATAATGATTTTCACAATGTTTGAAAACCTATGATCTGTAACAAATTTTTTTTAAAAATTATCACATCTGCTTTCTTACCAGAGGTGAAAAAAAATCTCATTATTTTAAATGATTAAAAAAAAAAAAAACTTGTCAAATAGTTTCTAGAGATAATTCAGCAATCACATATTTGAAGGGGAAATATAATCACATGTCTATCACAATGACACAGAGTTGCAGATGATAATTAAGGGGTGTAAGAATTCTGTCTATAGCAAGCAAAGTATGTGACTTTCTCATCCTCACTGAGCTAGCTGTGTAGATGAGGATGCAATGTGAAAAATTAAAATGTCGTGAAAAGACAATGGACATAAACAGAAACACTGAAGAAGAAACTGTCTTGGCGTGTCTCAGGATAACAAGTAGATTAATTCTACATAAAGAAATTGCACAGGACTCAACAGACTCTTGCTTCCATAAGAAACTGCCCAGTGAACGTACTGGACACAGTGGAAGTGTGTTATAGTGTGAAGCTGAGGAAAGCAGAACCCGAGAAGGCCAGGAGACTCCCCTGCCTGAAATGAGGCTCAGATTTTATTTTTATTTTTATGTATTTGTTTTTTTTGCAGTTTTGGCCAGGGCCAGGTTTGAACCCGGCACCCCCCATATATGGGGCTGGCACATTACTCCTTGAGCCACAGGCACTACCCGAGGCTCAGATTTTATAAGTTTACCAGGGTCGCCCCATATCTAACTTGGGTCAGCCAGGATATACAGGATGCTGACAGAGCCAGAATTATGGCAGTAGCATGTGCTTAGGAACCATGGCATAAATCACCAACTCTTCCTTAAGTAGTCATATAATCTAAACACATGGCATCACCTCTCTAACCATCAGTTTCTTCACTTACAAACTCTTAAAGTAGTTTTTGTTAAGATTAAACAATATTACATAAGTAATTCTAATAGACACTGAGTAGATATTGCTAAGACAGTTGTAGCAACTTACCACAAGCATACCTGTTATCAACAGATATACTGCACTGCTGATATAGCAGGTGTTCTTTGAAGTGCTTGTGGTAAGTTGCTACAAAGTTGCCCCCAAGGGATTATGCCTTCCTAAATTGAGGCCTTGTCTAGTCTTCTCACACATTGAACCTACACTGGCCTTAAAACCTGTTTAGACCAACTGGTGACAGCAGCAGTTACAGTGGGACTGTCCTGGCCTTGGACATTAAGAGGCTTACAGATTTTGCTGTTGCTGTCTTGCTTTTCTGAGAAGTCATGTCTGCTTGAATGGAAAAGGTCACATAGAGAGAGACTGGAACACTGAAAGATGAAAGGAACAAGGAAAAGAAGGAGACCCAGACAGTCTCCAGTGACTACAGTCATCCAAGCTATGCTGCCAGATGTGCGATATGGACGCCACAATGCATCTGCTAGTACCAATGAGCCCAGCCAGTACCACAAGGCACAAAAACATGTCAGCCAGCTGAGTCGATCCCAGCCCAGGTTGTAGGAACATGACCCAATGAGTGGTTGTAATTTTAAGCTATTAAAAGTGGCTTGGTACACACTGTTAGTGAGCTGGCGTAATTTACTGATAAAGTTAACTTTATGATTCCCATTTTACGGATGAACAAACTGATGTACAGAAAGCTTAAACATATTTACTGAATTCACACAGCTTATGAACAGCAGAGCAGGGATTCTACTGAGGCACAGCCTGCCTGTGCGATCAGCACAGTGAACAGACCTCTTAAGGCTGAGATCAGTTGCCTTTCTTTTCCCCCGAAATAAGAAGCCTATATCTCAGCATTGGGGTCATTTAGTCTTTTCTGGCATCTTTGTGAAATTGATCCAAATTCTTTCTTGGGGTTTTTGTGGGTCTTTCCTCCAATGCAATAACCTAATTAAAGCCGGTGGTCATATAGAAGTACATATAGACTTTAAATGTGAAACTTGGCAAGGAGAAGGAAAATGACACATCCAAAAGGGGGAGTTTATATGGATACATTCCCCAATGAACATTTGCTGGATTTTGGCTACCCAGTATCCATTCTACCCTCTTTGGCAATAAGACAGCAATTTAACTTTTTTTTTTTTTTTTTAAATTCCCTCTCAGCAACTGGAAAGTGTGTGGTATGGGAGCTGCTAACCAGTTTTTCTGACTCCTTCCTAAGAGAGAGATTAACTCATGCTGAGGCACACACAGACTTTCTTCCTAGAATTTGAGTTGCAATACCAAGTGAGGACAAGAATATAATCTTTAATTAATACCATTTGTACCAGATGAGTGAAACTGTGAAGCCTCCCCAGCCATCAAGACCTCTGGCTTCGATTGTTTCAGCCTTCCTGCAATCCTAGATCTGGGACTGCCTCATGTACCTCAAATGAACAGTTTCTCTCCCTCCGTCTTACTTCCCTTTCTCTCAAAGTGACAGCCAAAAAAAAAAAAAAAAAAAAAAAAAAGAAAGAAAGAAAAAAGAAAATACTAATACACATACTCATTGAATATGCTTTTAGAAATTTTTAGAAATTTTGATAATCCTAGATATTAACAACTCATAAATGAACCTATTATTCAGATACGCTAGCAATTTAGTATACAAAACTATCAACAAAACATGTTGTTCATGAGGACTTATGATGTTTTCAAGCATTCAGACTGTTTGATTAAAAATAAGAATGCATTACAAGTCAAAGCCACGGTCCTGTTTACAAATTTGACAACAGAAAATCACAAAACCAAAAACAAAACTTACTGCTAAATAAAATATTATTGAATTATGCAAATATAATGAAAATAATAAACTGAAAAAAAACTTGCTTTATTCCTAGAATACAAAGGAAATTTAATGTTAGAAAGGTTTTTATATAATATTTTACATCAAAAGGTCAAATAAAGACTAGTATCATCAATATTTTCCAGAAGAGTAAAATACAAAATAAACATATTTTCAATAGTGTAACATGAGAAATAATAACTATTGAAATCAAAAGGCAACATCATACTTGAGGGCACAATCCCCAAATTCTATTTTATCAATTTTAGTGTATCCTGATCATTGAATATTTCTCTAACTGATTTAGAAATGGTGGTTTTAAAAAATTGTGATTTTGGCTAGGAACAGTAGTGGCACACTGCCTGTAATCTTATCACTCTGAGAGGCCAAGGAAGGTGGATTTCTTAAGCTCAGGAACTGGAGATCCGTTCTCTACTAAAAACAGAAAAACTAGCCAGGTTTCATGGCAAGCACCTATAGTCAGTCCCCGCTACTCAGGAGGCTGAGGCAAGGTGATCAATTAACCCCAAAGTTTGAGGTTTCTGTGAGCAAAGTGACACCATGGTACTCAACCCCAGAATGACAGAGTGAAACTCTGTCTAAAAAAATAAAATAAAATAAAATAAAATAAAATAAAATAAAATAAAATAAAATAAAATAAAATAAGTTAATAACTAGTTATGGTTTTTAGAAGTCCATCCTAAAAAGGACACAGAATTAAGTGCTTCTGCAATTTATGTTTCTTAAACTAATGAATACATCCTTTCATCATTGAATCACTTTGGGCACTAGTTTTTAAAAAGAAAATAATGAAAATTACTACAATAAAAGTCTCACTATTAAATTCTTGAAAAAAATAACAATTTCCTTTTACACCATTAATATGAACATTTTTTATTAATTTAAGCTGATTAAATATAAAAGAAAATATGAAAAGTAAGGTATATTGTAAAGAACAAGTAATATTTATCCCAGTTTTTTTCATGACATAATTGCTTGATACCCAAGAACACCAACACAGCTATTTGAAATAAAAGTTTTGTAACAAATAAAGTTATGCATGTGAAGACTGAACATTATGGAAGTATAGACATGTAATGTCAAAAAATGTCAAATTCTAAGGGAATCTGGCAACTAAAAATATATGAAGATAAAAGGAATAAATTTATCCAGGGAATATTTTTAAGTTTTGAGGGCCCCATTATAGAAATTTTGAAATATTATGAAAATATAATAAGTAATACACTATTTTGTCAGTATAAGGTGGAAAATCAAAAGATATATGGATTCCCAATACATTTGGGATTACCATGAGGTAATCCCAAAATGTTAAATAATTAAACATATGATAAAATACAAAATACAAAAATAAAAGAATGTCATTCAAGAAATTGGATTTTAACAATTCAAGTGAGAGCACTGCATTTATCTACACATAGATAAATTTCAATGGAATTAAGATTAAAAGGAGAGAACAAAGAAACTAGATTTTTGAAGTTGGATTTGTCTTTCTAAGCATAGGTACACATATGTTAAAAAAAAAAAAAAGTTTGTGCGATGAAAAAGAGATTATAAAAAAAGAATAATATATTCACATCAAAAGGTCAAAGAAAAAAACTAATATTGTCAATATGGTCCAGAAGACTTTAATAAAAAGTAAACATATTTTCAGTAGAATAACATGAGAAATCATAACTATTGAAATAAACATTATACATGTGTATGTATAATGAAAACAACAGTATAATTAAGGCAACATTATATTTAAGGGTATGATTCCCACATTGTATTTTATTAATTTTAATAAATTCTGATCACTTAATTTTTGTGACCAGGCTATTTTAGTAGAAGTAAAATATATTTGTGTGCCAAAAAGAGGTTATAAGTAAAGAATAATATATTTGTCATAAAATAATTTCATAAATCAGAAAAAGGTACACTCTACCAGAAATATTGGCAAATAATATAATCTGTATACACACAGACATTAAAATTGCTAGTAATTTTTTTTAAAACTCAATGATAGTAGAATTTAGAGAAGTGAAATACAAAAAACAATAAACTCTTCTCTCTCATCAAATTGAGAAAGGTACATATGATGATACACAAGATTAGTTAAGATACACTATTGAAAATGCAATGATTTCCAGCAGAAGTGTAAACTAACATTATTTCAAATAAGCAAATTGCACACTTTTCATTAAAACCCTTACATTTAATATTATTTGATTCTCCCATTTTACTTCTTGGAATTTATTTTAAGGTTAGTATTATGAAAATACATAAAGATGTTTATATGTAAGAATAGGTTATGAATAAGCAGATTTAATGAGACAAAAGTTGCATATTATGCAATTCAACCAAATTAAAGTGTACATTCCATTCTTTGCATATATTTATAGGATTCTGCAACATAATTTAATTTTAAAGCATTTTTGTAACTTCTAAAAGAAACTCTTTGCTTAGTAGCAGCCAATCTTTATTCTGTCCCCTCCTCACCACACAGGCACCTCAGCCCTAAGAAAACATTGGTCTACCTCCTGTCTCTCTATATTTGCCTAAAATGGAAATTCAATACAAATGGAATCAAATAATAAGTGGATTTTCTTTTATTGGCTACTTTCATTATAGTTTAATATTCTAGAGGGCCATATCCATGTTGCAGCACCTGTCGTTACTTAATCTCTTTTCAGTACAAAATAATATTTCATTGTATGTACTTACTCATTTTAATTATCTATACAGTTAATGGACCTTTTGGGTTGTTTCTACTCTAGTGTATCTAAGACTGCAGGCACACAACACGATACCTACTTTTTCCATTGTTTTGCAGTGAGATGGAGTCTCACTCAGGCTTCTCTTGAACCCCTTACCTCAAGGGAGTCCCCTTCCTTAACCTCTCAAAGTGATAGAATGACAGGCATGAACCCTATTTTTCAATGCTATATAAATACAATTATTTTTATTACTTTCACTTTTGGTATATTAATTGTTACTGTATAAGAATAAAATCGATTTTTGCATATAATTTTGGACCCAACAAACTTGCTGAGTTATTTTAGAGTTTTGATAGTTTTTGTGTAGATTCTTCAAGATTTTCTTTATATATGATTGTTATATGCAAATAAAGATTGTTTACTTCTTCTTTTTTTTTTTTTTTTCCAGTTTGGATGACTTATTGTTCTTTTTCTAGACTAATTGCCCTGGTTAGACCATACAGTTCAATTTTAAATAAAATGCCAGTTTGGATTCCTTATTCTTGTGTCTGACCTTAGAAGGATGATATTCAGTCTATCAACGTTAAGTATGTTCATTGTGGGTTTTCCATATGCCTTTTACCAAGTTGAAAAAGTACACATCTATTTCCAGTTTATTAAATATTTTTTATCATTAAAGACATTGTGTTTTGTCAAGTGTTTTGTGTGTATATGTGTGCATAAGTTAGAACGCTTACATTGTTTATTTTATTTTATTTTTTTTTTTTTTTGAGACAGAGTCTAACCATGTTGCCATCCATAGAGTGCTTTAACATCACAGCTCACAGCAACCTCAAACTCTTGAGCTCAAGTGATTCTCTTGCCTCAGCCTCCCAAGTAGCTGGGACTACAGGTGCCTGCCACAACGCCTGGCTATTTTTTGGTTGGAGTTGTCAATGTTCTTTAGGAGGCATGGGGTGGGCTCAACCCGCCAGCCTTGTGTATATGGCTGGCGCCCTATTCACTGAGCTACTGGCACTGAGCCGGTTTTTCAACTTTATTCTAATAGCTTTTCCACAGTAAATCATTTTTCTCATTTGTTATTTAAGAGTAGGTGTTAAAATTTCACGAATGAGTTTCCTTTTGTTCTGATTTTGCACTTCATTTAATTGCCACCAGAAATCATGTATTGCATGATTTTAAGTCATATTAACTGCCAAAAAGGGATGCATCTGTTTATTTTTACAGGAGAAGTGCTACTTTTATGCCAACAGATCTGAGATCGTGAGAAAAAATTTTTTAAATAAAATTTCTTCTGAAAGGAAATTCATAAGAGAGGGAATAATTAAATTTGAAGCCTGCATAAGTACACCAAAAAATGATAATGAAACAGATAACAAATACTGAGACTAATTTTAAGTAGCAAAACCTCAAGAATTTAAGAAAAAAAAAGTAAATTGAAGCAACCAGGCAAACAGGACTAATTCACTTTCGTGGAGGGAAATTTAAGCTGGGCCCAGATCTCTTTGGGGTGCGAGTCAGTGTGAGAAGATAAAAGAGTTATCAGCAAATTTCTCAGATGAATAAAATATTACCCTATCTTATACTAAAGTAAGGTATTGTTCAACCAAAACAAACAAATAACAATAACAAAAAAAAAAAAACAAAAAAAACCATGGAGCATGCATGTTGTTCAACCTGAAATTTAAGAAAATGCAGGAAGAAATTGGCCTTTCTTGAAGATAATATCCAGCCAAACAAAAGATTCAGAAAGCAAGGGATAAATCTGACATTTCTGCACAGAAAGCAGTGGAGTCTTGTGAGAAAAGCTCTGAGGAAAGGTGAAACAAAAAATTTGTACCTAGTCTTTTAATCTTTGTTTTAAATGAATCAAAGTGACACTGAAGCATTCATAAATCAGGAAAAACTCAAATACTCGCAAACTGCTTTCATAATTACGAAAAATAAAGCAAAACAACAAAGTAACTAAACAAATGAGACAATGAAATCTAAGAGACCAAGAGGTGAATGTGACCAAGGAACCAGTGAGTGGAGAAGCTGGGGAGCAGTCAGTGTGGAATTTCTGAAGAATCCAAACTTATGCACAACCAAGAAAGACTGAGTAATGTAAAGACTTGGCTATTTTTGAATTGCTGTTGAGGCAGTAATGAAAAACACCAAAAATATACTGGTATTTTTGTACACTTATTATTATAAAAGCTGGAATAATGTTTAGACCAGGTGGGGATGAAGTAATGTAGATCCTCAAGCAATCTCTATCTGGCCTTATGTGTTGAAAGAACTTTTACGTATTTTAGAATATTATTTATATTAAACCACTGTTGATGGTAAGGGTATAGGACAAAAATTTAAGTAATAGAAATGAGTAAAATTGGGAGATAATGGGAGGAGGTGTGGGAGGGAATTTAGGTGAGCTAATTCTATGATCTTTCATAAAAGGGTGTAGGTTGATTCAATACTAATTCAAATTATGAAGTATTTTATATTTAAAATTTTAATTTAAAAACATAATGCTCAAACATTTTTTATAAACTGAAGTTTGAGAAGAAACTCTTGCAATGAATAAATTTGTATCTGAAATTCATCAAGTCTTTCAGTTATTATTTCAGCTTCTCTTATACTTCAAATTCAAGTAAATATATGAATCTAGCATGCAACCTTTTCAAGTTCTCCAAGAAAACACAACTTAAAGGCATATGTTTATGCATTAGTGTGGAAAATCTTTCAGAGAAAAAAGATGGAGAACAGTGGGGAACTAACAAAGTTAAGGGAAGGTTAAAACTATATTCCTTTATCCATCACTATGGATTACTGCTTCCACAGTTCTAAGGTACCGAGAAGCAGTATGAAGCTATCTTAGGACTGGAGGGATAAACAAGTGAGCATCGATTCATCAGCTCCCATTCCATAGTATTCAAAAATTTATTTCATATTGCACTAATTTTTCTCCACTTTGGTGTTGCATACTCAAAAGGCAGCCAGCTTGCATTTAGAGTTATCAATTGTCCTGGTTTTCCTAGGACTGATGGTGGTAGTGACTCTTGGGTTCTTAAAAGGCTTTTGGTGCTGAAAACAGGAAATTCCTAAGTTTGTAGGGCTGTCCAACCTGTGGTTTGCTGGCTTATTTGAGGCTGTTTGGCTTATCCGTGGTGTCAGATATCAACTAAAGTACGTGTGGACCATCAACCTTAAATTTTCTCATCATCTTTCCTTAGTGTTTGTGTATTTAATGGGCCAAGACAGAACTTATTCTTCCAATGTATTGCAAAAAAGAAAAGATTGAATACCCCTGTCAAGAAACTGTCAATGATTTCTGGTCACCTTAGCTGTATGGTAGTGCATGCCTTAGTGTCTTCTGGGATGTTATATGGTGCAGCACAAAGAATATGATATGGTGAGATTATTTTATATCCCAGAATAGATCCCCTCAGCGGTCTTTGAAATAAGACAGAGAATATCTTACCTGGCATATAGGAAGAATCTGACAGCCTACCATTCGTGTACTAAGATCATTGTATTCTTGCAACATTTCTAGTTCTTGGGTCACAAAACAGGTTCCCCAATGTTGGGAGAAAAAATGTTCATCATTTCTCTTAGAGAGGGGAACTAGATACTATTTTAAGGGTTCATAGAGATCCCTTAAAAATAGTATCCAGTTTTCAGTTTGCAATTTTTGAATGAACTCAAATAAGATAATTAGTAAAAAAGAAACTGTTTACATTGCTATCAGTAACTAGATAATCTGTATGAATAATAATATATGGAATTTGCTTTTGCCTTCTGTAACTGTTTGGCCTTATTCCTGGGTGTACAATTTTCATTATACAGTTGACTTCTGCCATGAATATTTGACTTTCTAGTTCAATTTATCTTATGTTAACAGGATGTTCCAGAGTTGGATTTATTTAGAACTCAGTGGCATATGATGAGCTGTGAAAACTGAGTAATTTACTGCCACAAAATCGAATACCTCGTTCCCAAAGCATAGCATCCTTTACTGAGATCCTATAATTGGGACTTGATAAGTTTCATCATAGTATCCCCATGCATACTGGATTCCCCAGCACCATTGAAACTGCTGAGTTGCATGTTCCTTTGGAAAGACAGCTTGCAGTGCACTTTGACCAGGTACAGAGCCCTCCCTTTAGGTTGTCCCTTCTACCACACTGGTTAAACAGGACAGGGCAATATGCCCAGTGCCAAATGATACTAAGCTATAGCACTTTCTAAATCATAGCAGAATCAAGTTTAAAGTGTCATTTTCTTTATTGGAATTAACTTGCATACATTGTGCAATTGGACCTTTAAAAATGTCACCAATGTGGCATGTATGTGACACAACAAATTTATACCCTCCCTCTAGGATTCACATGACTTTGTGTGGATTTTATGGTAATTGCTTGTTCCTGCTTACTATGTTTAATCAGCATTACGACATTAATATAGGTACCAAAGTGATGTCCCATGGAATTATAAAACAATCAAAGTTTCTATGGCAGAATGTGGACAATGTATAATATCAACTTTCTCATGTAAATAATAGTTTTGGTCGTATCAATGGGCTATATTTAGGAGACACACAACACATTAATAGAAGCATATGGAATATCAGAGGTGATGCTGATATGCTTCAAGGAAGAGACCACATGCTGCATGTTGGATTGAGACTTCCATTTATTGTCTTCCTGTAGGGTCACTGCCATCCATCATGATTTATCAGTTTTTGATTTTGTTTTTACAACAACTTAATTCATTCAAGACTTTGAATATGACATTAACCATTATTATTTCTACCAGAACATGATGTCTTTTTGATTTACTCTCCTTGGGAATAGCCAGTAAAACACCCACAGGGAATAGGGTGTATTTTCATGGTGTCTCATGAGCCCCTCCTTAACAGAATGGCAGATAGTTCACAGTTTAAGAAAGCTGAAAAACAGTTGAATCATTTTGCTTGGTTAGAAGTTCATCTATCCCAGTTGTCCACTCATGAACCAGAAAAAAACAAACACAAGACATGCTCTTAGATGTAATTACTACTTTGTGTTAAACTGGAGCCAAAATCAGTCATCACTGGGTCTTCATAATCCCCTAAGGTTTAGATTATAATCATGACATTTCAAGCATCACAATATCTATATAAATGTAGACCCCATATCTTGCTATTCTATACATCTTTGTATTACCTCTTTCCCTAGAATGCAGTTCTTCTGTCAAAATGACTCACATCTTTCTGGTGAAGCATCGTTGAACACTTACCAGCTCTAGAGAAAAACAGACATCATCCTTCAAGACTTTCATTCAGGATTCATGCATGGCACAGTTTCTGTGAAAATGGAATCCATCCTGGTAAGCAAGAGGAAGTGGTTGCTTTGCAAGCATGGAGCATTCACGAGAAGCTGAGTATTCTTATTATTATTATTAATTAATTAATGTTTTTATTAAATCATAGCTGTGTACATTGATATGATCATGGGGCATCATACACTAGTTTCACAGACTGGTTGACACATTTACATCACACTGGTTATTCTTGACATTACCTCTCTTCAGTCTTGAGGTCACATTCTTTCTGTATTAGATCTCTCATTTGAATAGGCTGTTAACCAGACTTCATATATCCTAATATTGTAATTTCCCCTTTGTAGAGGATGCCAAGAGCCAGATGACCTCTGGGCAAGATGATTTGCAGCTGGGGGATGGACCCTCAGACAATTCATCTGCAGGTGCTCCTTACGGAGAAAGAGCCCGAGCCCATGGTGACCCTTAGGCACGCAGTCATTGTCTAATACTCCCTTCACCTGTCTTGAACTGTCTCAATAAAAGGCTACTGCGGAGGTTACTTGGAGCTACCACGCAATCAAGGTTAGCCCACATCTTTCAAGCTTGTACTTCTAATCCATGTCAAGCCTTGTTCCTTCCTGCAGTGATCCAGACCAGGGCCATAGGGACTGTGATAGGGTGCAATACTCCTTTACTGTATATATGCTTCACTTACTACAGTAGAGACCAATGAACCATTTCCTCTAAAATACATAAAGTGGCTGATGCTATGGAACTCTGTAATATGCTCATATTTACAAACCAAAATTATTGGAGGATGGATCTTAAATAAATAAATAAATGTTGCAGCACTTTTCTCCCCTGTAAGAATAGTGTTGAGAAAGAAATGGCTTATTAGATGGTTCCACTACTAGCATGTAGCATATGGTTCCCTCTTCCTTATCTATGATCTGTGTTGCCCTCAGTACACCACGGGAGGAAGAGTAGTCATTGCAATGCCTTTGTATGTCAGCAGTTATCACAACCACATTGGCCATAAGGAGGAAAAATTATTACTTTGTAGAGAGGGTTCAGCTATAAGTCCCATTTTTAAGTTAAAGAAATTTATACAAGAGAGAGATTAAACTCATATTGCTCATATCAGGTATCCATTATATTAGCACCTGGTACTTCACTGGTCATAGGGAGAGATTAAACTCCCACCAGGTATCCTTAGCCCATTATCTTGAATCCTGTGAGAGAGACTTCTCTGATCCATGATGCAGGAGTCACCTGGACTTCTCCAAACTCATAGTTTTAACTTGCAGGGCTTTTGTAGCTAATGACCATTTAGGATAGGATGAAAGAGCAGAAACAACATGTTTCTAGAGAAAGACAAGGTTTAAGGAGGAAGAGTGTGGGTGCTGATAAGGAAATTAGGCTACTCAAAGCCATTGTGTCTTCTGTAGTCTTTGGTTTTATGGTTATCCAGATATTTCATAAAACAAAATTAAATGACATTTGGTACTTTTAAATTTATTTTAAATTGACAAAATTTTGTATATATTTATTATATACAATATGATGTTTTAAAATATGTGACAATTGTAGAAAGGCTAAATCAAGCTAATTAAATTATGTGTTACTTCATATACTTGTTTTTGCAGCAAAAGACTAAAAATCTATTCGCTTGAAAATTTTTAAGAATACAATCATTGTTATTATTTTCACCATTTTATATGATTTTGTACCCTTTGACAATCTCTCCAATATGCCATGACCCTGTCCCTGATAACCACTATTCTACTCTCTGCTTCTGTAAATTAAAATTTTTTAGATTCCACATGTGAGTGAAATCATGAATATTTCTCTTTCTGTGTTTGGCTTATTTCATTTAACGCAACGTGCTCCACAGTCACCTATGTTTTTGCAAATGACAGAGTTTGCTTCTTGTTTCAAGGTTAAAGGTATTGTATTCTATGTACACACCTCATTTTTTTTATCCATTCATCTATTGGGGAACACTCAGAAAGTTCAGATACTCCTTAAACAAAATAATTTCTTATTTTATTTTATTTATATCTAGTAGTAAGATTGCTGTAGTGGAGTTCTATTTTTAATTTTTGATGAACCTCCACACTATTTCTCATAATGGCAATACAATTTATATTTCCATTAACAATTTATATTTCCATTAATAGTGTATAATTATTAACAGGGCATACGTTTCTCTACATCCTCACCAACACTTGTTGTTATTCATCTTTTTTTTTTTTTTTTTTGGATAATAGCCATTTTAAAAAGTGTGCGATGATAATCATTGTGGTTTTAATTGACATTTCCATGATGACTGGTGATTCTGAGAATTTTTTAATATATCTATTGTCTATGTATATGTCTTCTTTTGAGGAATACTATTAAGGGCCTTTGTTTTAATAGTGTTGTTTTCTTGTATTGAGTTCCTTTTATATTTTGGACATTAAGCTCTTATCAGATAAATGGAATGGAAATATATTCTCCCATTTCATGAGTTGTTTTTTCACTCTTTTAATTGTTTCTGTTGTTGTGCAGAATCTTTTTATAATAATATAGGTCTTTTATAACTGGATTATTTTCTGTAACATAATATTTTTAAGGTTTAACCATATTGTAGCATATGTCACTACTTCATTATTTCAATAGCCAAATAATATTCCATTGAATGCATAATCTACATTTTATTTATTCATCATTTTGTGGTCATTTGTGTTCCCACATTTTGGTTACTAAGAATGATGCTGCTGTAAACATTGGCATACACATTTGTATATGGGAATATGATTTCATTTCTCTTAAATACATACCTTGGAGTCTTGTTATTTGATTCATATGGTAATTGTTAAAATGAGAGTAATGTGGGGAGTAAGAGGTGATAGCTAAGCTATATGAGGTTTCTTTAAGAAGCGATGAATATGTTCCAAAATCAACTGTGGAATACAGCTTTGTGAATATGGTTCACCCTTTAACAATACAGGTTTTGACTGCTTAGTATTTTGTCATGAAAGACCCATGTATAAGGAGGGCTGCAGAACCCACTGGAGGACGTTATTAAGCACAGATTTGATTATATATAGGTAGTCCTAGAGCCAATTTCCTCCATATACTGAGGGACAACTAATGCAAATAGTGTGTGCAGTACATTTGCAAGTTATAATTCACCAGGTCAAATGTTTGTTTAACATGCTATTTTGTTTAGAGGTATTTACCATGCCTTTGTTATTTGCGATTTATGGTTTTACCTCTGTGGCCAACCACATGCCATGAGCTTCACAAAAACAACAAAATTTAGATGGATTATCTGTGTTTTTTTTCTCTTGAGACACAGTTAGGAACTGACCACAGACAGTGCTAGAAAGGGAAAGTACACAATATTTTTTAAATATTTTACTTTAATCTCATCTTTCACAACCCATGGCAAATGGCCGAAAGAACAAATAAATAGCATAAATTTGATCTTTAACACAATGAATAATCACAATTTCCAAATTCAGACTAAATTTTGTCAGCCAAAACTGTGACAAGTCTTCCAAGAGAGTACAATATTTTTATTTTCCAAAATTCTCACTCTCCCAATTTATATATATTTTCATAAATGTAAATGTTTTACCCTGCACATTCTCTCCAAATTAGAGCTAGGATATCAAAAGCTGTAGAATGGCTGTGGATAAAGTAAAATATATCCTGTTGGGACCCAAATATTTCTGACAAAAAGCAGATAACTAGAAAATTTAAAAAAGCTTACAAACCATTTCTATATTTTCTATTATAGCCTTGAAGTTGCTGAAATAAAGCTGCATAAATTAGAAAGAGGGATATAGAGATAGTCAAGGTACGTTGTCAATAGAGGGGTGTGCTGAGTGACCAAGGGCTCTCAAGGCTACACTTTCTGTTCTGTGCTTTTTGTACTTCTGGAATGCAAACCTAGAAACACCATTTTCAATCACCATTGCTACGTAGATTCCTCATACTCTCTCCCAATGGAAGGTTCTCAACTGAATTTGGAAGAAAGAGTAAAGAAAAAAATATATATCATTTTGCGGCTTCTCTCAGCATTTCCAGTTGGGATGGTAGCATTCATTTCCAGAAGGGCAAAAGAAGGCTTCTTGCCCACTGTCTTCTCAGCAGGGAACCTTCACACTAAGAAAGGAGGGTGCAGATGTGGCAGGAATAGGAAGGATGATCAGCTCTGGAAATATATTAAAATTCATTAGACTGTGTGTTTAAAGTTCGTTAATTTTATATGTAACATAATTTATAAAGTTTTTTGTTGGTTTTTCTTTTATTTATTTACTTATTTTCTTTTTTTATTTCAAATTAGTATAAGGGTACACATTTTTAGATTACATTGTTCTCACATCCAGGGTAAACTTCCAGTTGTAAAAGAGCCCCTCCCTCAGGGGGCATTGCACACCCTCACTTCATGCGCATTAGGTGAGATTCCACTCATGCTCTCCCTCCTTCTGTCAATAGCCCTCCCCTTACCCTTGCCCCCGTACTAGACTATATTTGTGTTTGATTGTTCATATGAGCATGTAATTGTTTATATGTTGGTTTCATATTAGTATCGAGTACATTGGATTCTTATTTTTTCATTTGTGTGATACTTCACTAAGAAGAGTGGGTTTCAACTCCATCTAGGTAAATGTAAAAGATGTAAAGTCTCCATCTGTAAACTGTAAAGTTTTTTAATGACTGAATAGTATTCCATGGTATATGTATGACACAGTTTGCTGATCTATTCATGCATTCATAGGCATTTGGATTGCTTTCACAACTTGGCAATTATGAATTGAGCCACAAGAAACATTCTGGTGCAAATGTCTTTGTGGTAAAATTATTTTTGTTCATGTAGATATCTACTAAAGGGATTAGAGGATCAAATGGAAAGTCTACTTTTAGTTCTTTGAGGATTCTCCATACTTCTTTCCAAAAAAGCTGTATTAATTTTCAATCCCTTCAGCAGTGTAAAAGTGTTCCATTCTTTCCACATCCATGAGGCTGATTATAAGAAACGAAGACAGAAAGAAAAAGAAAGGTCAATATTAAAGAAATGATAGACCTAAAAAGACAAAGCCTGCAGTTTGGGGACTCTGACATGGGTTAATCTTATTGGTGTTAGATCATATCTCAGAGTGGTTTTGATTTGCAGTTCTCTAATGATGAAAGACAATGAGTTTGTTGTGTTTTGGGGCCATTTGTCTGTTATCTTCAGAGAAGTTTCTGTTCAAATCTTTTACCCACATATACAGGGGGTTATTTTTTTTTAGAGGGTAATTTCAGGAATCAAGGGATGTCAGTAGCAATGAGAGTATTTAAGCAGTGGGAAAGAAGACTTTTCCTTTCGTAGCCATATCATCAGTCTTATAACCAGTTGTAAGCTACAGATATCTTCATACTTAAATACTTAATGCTTTTCTTTCATGTGACAGGATACTCACTGAATGTAGCAAAGGGCTTTGTGATAAATCGTAACACATCAACCGAATGTATTCTGAATACTGGAGAAAAATTTCTGTCAACCAACCAATTTGTTGAGGATAAGTATGGAAACAACAGTTTTGTATTCAAGCCCCAGATACCTCGGTTAGCACAAATGCCAAGATCTCTTGACATGAAGCAAAATAGTTCAAATATTGACTATAATTGTAAGGAAAATGATATAGGTTCTGTGCATAAACATAATTTAATTAGTAAGAGGAAATTTGTGATAAAAATATGATCACATAAAAAAAGAAAAATGAACAAAATGGGTCCCAAATTTCTCACCTTTTAAATTATAAGAAAAATTTGTATAAAAAATAAGTGTTCAAAGAAGAATTTATATGGTACCCAAAGAATATGGAAATGAGATAGAAATGTTACAACACAGGAATAAACAAAAAGCCAATGTAGAGAATAAATGGCATCTATAGGTGTAAAAGGTAAATGTTCCTAGGAGTTATGAGGCTGATTACAAGAAACGAAGACAGAAAGAAAAAGAAAGGTCAATATTAAAGGAATGATAGACCTAAAAAGACAATATAACTAACATGCACTGCTGAAATGTTTAAGAAAAACTAAGCAAAAATATTTAAATGTAGAAACAACCAAAGATATATTTTTTTAAGAAATCCTTTCTATAGATAGACAAATTGAACATGCAGAATCAAGGTGTTCATACATTTCCAAGAAGTAACGATACTCAACATTCAAAATCAAAGCATACTCTGGCAAAGATGTTAAAATTCAAGTACAGAGAAAGAATCCTAAGATAACATAGGAGAAAAAAATGATTCTTCCTGCTAGTGTAAAATACCAAGTTGGATTTAACTTCCCACAATAATAGTCAATGCAAAAAGATGGTTTGATCAGTATCTAAGCTACACTCAGAGAAAGAAAAAATGTGATACAAGAAATTCATAATCAGACAAGTTGTACTTTGATTATAAAGAAAACTTTTTAGTGTGAAGATAAAGATGCGGGGGATTGCTTGAACCCCAGAGCCTGAGGTTGCTGTGATCTCAGCTGACTCCATGGCTCTCTAGCCTGGGGCAACAGACTGAGACTATGTCTCAAAACAAAAATGAAGTTTGTTAATCTAAGGCACATGATTATTATAAATCATGAAATATCAGATCACTAAAATTATATATTTTTCTGAGTAGCTGTGTTGCTTCAAATTATTCATCTCATTTTTGCCTGTAATTAGTATAATATGTTAAAAAAAATACAAGTAAAATCATACAGAAAATAAACATGTGATGTATTCATTCAATAATGAGTTCCTATTTTGTATGAATTTAAAATGTTTTATTCTCATTTTTCTAGTGGAATAAAAATATTGATTTTTTAAAAAATAAGAAAAATTGTACATAATGAATATTTACATCAGGGGGCATAAAAATATAAAATAATTTATCCACTTCCCTGCTTAAAAAAATAATGTGCAATTCTACACTGTCTGATCCCTTCCCTACATCCCCCTTCCAGGACAATGACCTTCTTGGCATTTAAACATTTTTCATTTTTAATTATACTAGATAAAAATTGTTTCAGTTTGCTTATTTTGGAAATGTATTACATGAAGAAGACATTTAAGCTTTGCTTTTTAAAAATTCAATGTTACATTTCTAGGATTCAAATGCAGTATTAATTATAGCTATAGTTCGTTTATTTTTCACCATTCTGTAGGATTCTATTGAATTAATATATTAGGAGCAGATTACTCTTAGTTGTAATCTCATATTTAGGCCTCTATGATCATTCTTATATATATCTATCTATATACATTCTTATATATATCATATATATCATATATATATATGATATATATATAATATATATATTTTCCATATATATATGATATATATATATGGAAAATATACAAGTGTTTCTTCAGCATAACTATAAACCTCCATGTGTGTACTCATGTACTTGAGTGGAATTGCAGGGTCTTTGATTTGCCAATCTACAGATTAAAAATTGGGTGTAGGACAATGAGTAGGCTATCTAGAACAGAAAAATGAGAGTATGCTGTTGAGTTATTTTCTATTTCATTTCTGCCCTTGACATTTATGTTTTTTAATGTTTACTAATCTTTAAACTTTCATAATTATATTTAGAAATTTATTTATACTAATTTAAAGAACATTAGGTTTTACTTACTAGGTTTTTTATTGATGAAATAGCTGTGTTTTAAAAAGTTATTGGTACACTTTTTGAAAACAATAGTATTTTAGTAAAGATAATGTTAAATAGCACACTTAGAATTAGATAAAGAAGGCAGACAGAAAAAATAATTCAGAGCACCTAAAATTCATTGACTCAAAAAATAAGAATAAAAATAACAGAAAAATGGATATCTATTTCTGAAAAATGCTTTCATAAATTATAAAATAAATAATTAAAAAAATAAAATTAAAAAAAATCAAGGCAATACAATTGTAAATTCATAATTACACATGTTAATTGAGTCATGTTTAAAAAATAATGTGTTCATCTTGAACATAATAAACCATAATAAGAAGGCAAATTTCTCTTCTGGTTTCAGGCTTGTTTGCTTACTATGGAACTCTCATCATAAATAACCGTTTTCTGCATTTATCCAAATCATGAATGAAATAATTAAACCCACTAATTTTCAGAAATTTTACAAAGAGATTTTTTAAAATCATAAATATTGAGATCAGTGAGAAATACTACTTTTATTTTTATCTCTTATAGAAAAATACCAGTTGTTATGTAAGGTATTATGCCTGCCCTACACACACACAGAGCTATGTGTAACTGCATTAATTTATTCACATTTACATTTAGTCATGCATAATATGAAGCAGACACTGTTCCACCGTCTGGGTCTATGGAATCCATGGGCATAACCCAGACAACTGCTCTGCTCTTGCAAGCTATAATTTGTAGAGGAAAAAAAGATAAACTGTCTCAGACAGTGACAAGTGTCATATTTTTAAAAGGTGGTGAACTCAAGAGTGGGGTGAGTAATTTAGATTTGGAAGTTATGAATGTGTCTCTAAAGAGATGACATTTAAGGTGAGACATGAATGATGGCAAGGAATTAATCATCCAAAATGTAGGTACGTAAGTAAAACTAAGTGCTACTCATGCCAGATGACCCAGGATAGAAATGGCTCCTACCGCTCAGTCTACCGCACCACCTGCTACCCTGTCATGGGCAGGCAGCATAGGAAGTTCTATTGTTCTTGGAACCCGCCTTTTAGCATGTGCTGCCATAAGTACATAGGAGACTAAGGAAAAGGAAGGTTACAAATTCATGGAAATGGAAGTTAGTGAGAGAAAAATTGTCTCAACCATCAGGTGTGCAAAACAACAAGCAGAAATTTAAAGTTTTATGCCTTATTTAACATTAAAGTCCTCTTCTCAATAGAGTGTACCAGATTTGACAATACATCTAAAAATGTAGAAGAATTGCCAATGATTACTTGCATTTTTTTCTATATTATCCAGTTAAAAAAGAGCAATTATGACAATAAAAGGATTGAATTAACTGTTCTTGGTAGATAATTATATTTAAAAATCATTGTCAAGTGAACAAGTGGCCAAATATGTATCCATTTAAAAATATGAACAATAAATATGTCTAAGGTATGTTTCAAACAACCAATAAAAATATCATGGTATTTTCTGCCCCCCCTTTTTTATTTTATTTTATTTTTTTATTTTTTTTGGTTTTCAGTTAATGTTGAGTTAAGTTTTCAGAATATGTTGTGGATGATTTTCTCATTATAAAAGGGTTTACTTTAATCTTTCCTGATTTGTAATTAGCATGTACATACACACTTTAGTCAGGATCCCAACATTGTTTAAATTTTAGAATGCACAAATACATATAATGAAATATCAAATATAAACAATAGAAAAAGAAATCAGCCAATTTTTAGCCAAAAAACCAGAGGGAGAGTTATAATAATTTTAGGTTTTGTGGCTGGCTTTAGATAAAAAAGAGGTTCTGGTTTCTATGGCTCACTTTGGGTAAGAGTGATTGTAGTTTCTATGCCTCAGGAGAGAATGGGACTGATTGAAAAGAGATCAGGAGAAGGTCAGAGAGAAGCTTTTGCTTCTGAGGCTGCTTCTGAGGACATCATTTTTTTTTTTTTTTTTTTTTTTTTTTTTTTTTTTTAGTTTAGGGTATTTCAAGGGTAATTTGGGTTACAGAGTTTGCACCTGTACATTTTTAAGTGGGTGTTGTATGTGTGCCCTTCACCCAGAATATGTGGATCGCACTCATTAGGTATGGATTAACCCTTCCTTTTCTCACCTACTTGATTTCCACTGTGTTTTACTTCCAGTGTGCTTGTTTTGGATTCTTGTGATACTTTGCTTAGAAGAATGATCTCCTGTTCTATCCACATTGTTACAAAAGATACTAGATTGTTAGTATTTTATAGCTTAATAGTACTCCACAGCGTACAGATACTGTATTTTATTAATCCATGAATTTTATGGGCTTTTGTGTTGTTTCAACATCTTTGCTTTTGTGAACAGTGCTGCTATAAGCATTCAAGTGCAAGTACCTCTTTTGATACAGTGCCCTTTTTGGGGGGGAGGGGTGAGATACCTGGCAGTGGAATTGGTGGATGAAAATGTAGGTCTACATTTAGTTCTTGGAGACACCTCCCCCCGTGTACTACTTGCAGAGATTATACTAGTTTCTATTCCACCAACAGTCAATGAGTGTCCCTTTCTTTCCACATCCATACCAGTATTTGTTGCTTTGAGACTTTTTGATATGAATCACTCTCACTTGAATTAGGTCATATCTCATTGTGGTTTTAGAGAATATTTTCATGTGTTTGTTGACCATTAGACATATCTTCCTTTGAAAATATTGTAGATGTCTTTTGTTCACTTTTTACTGGAGTTGTTTGTTGTTTTTTTTTCTTGCTGACTTCCTTGATTTCTTTATAGATTCTGATATAAGTCCTTTATCACATATGTAGGATGCAAATAGTTTATCTTGTTGTATAAGTTGTTATTTACTCTGTTAGTTGTGTCCTTTACTGTGCAGATACTTTCCAATTTGATCAGGCCCCATTTCATTATTTTTATTGAGTGCCATGGGGGTCTTCTTTATAAATTCCTTTCCTAGCCCAATATCTGTAAGTTTTTCCAACACTTTCTTCTAGAACTCTTGTGATTTCATGCCTTCGGTTTAAGTTCTTTATCAATCATGAATTAATTTTTGTGAGTGATGAAAGATGCAAATCCTTCTTTTGGGGTATAGTTTCCTGTGCACCAACACCATCAATGCTGGTGATATCTATAGGCAAAACCAAAAATAAGTGAGCCTTCACCTAAGTATTATGCTTTGTACAAAAAAATATTCACTTTTTTTATGGAGTTAAATATAAAATTGTAAAACTTTTGGTGAAATGTTGACAGAAAATTTGAGAACCATGAATCTTCTTAGACTATGACTTCAGAAACACAGTAAATTAAAAGAAAAGTTTCATCAGATTTAAAAATTTTTGCTCTATCCAATCCTCTAATAACAGTATATGACAAATTTCAGAAAGGGAGAACTGTTTTCAAACAAACTATCTGACAAAAAACTAATATGCAAAATTAGAAACCAGACAAAAGCTATGAAAAGTTATTCTACCAACATCATTAGTCATTAGGGAAATATCAATTAAAACCACATTGATATTTAAATTTCAAACTTTTAATAATGGTCAAAAGAATATCACTATTAGTGACAATAGCAGTGGCTGTAAAGAATGTAAAGACACTGAGTCCCTCATTCATTGCTGGTGGGAATTCAAAGTGATACAACCATTATGGAAATCAATGTAGAAGTCCCTTAAAAAAAATGTGCAATTATAATATGACCTAGTAATTTCACTCCTGAGAATTTATTCTAGAGAGATGAAAACCAATGTTTACACAGAAATATGTACACGAGCACATATAATAGTTGTATTTGTATTAACCCCAAACAATAAAAGATCTATATATTCTTTAATGGGTGAAGTGTTGAGCATACTGTGGTACTTCTGTACATATTATATAGAATACTACTCAGCAATAATAAAGAAATGAACTATTGATCAACACAAAAACCTGAAGAAAAAAAAAAAAAAAAACTCCAGAGAATTATCATAGGGGGAAAAAAACTAAAATAAAAAAATTGAGTGAAAAAAACTTGTAAAGTTTATATATTTCAGGATTCCATTTATATAATATTCTTTGAAAAACAACATTATTGAAATGGAGACCATATTAGTATTCATTAACCATTAGTGAAGAACTAGGTCTGTCATAATAAGGCCAGATGAGAGATCCTTGTGATGGAATTTTTCTCTGTTTGACTGTAGCTATATCAATACCCTACTTATACTCTTGTGCAACAGTCTTGTGAGATCTCACCATTGAGTGAAACTGGGTAAAGATATCGTAATATCTCACTGTATTATTTCTTATGACTGCATGTGAATCTATAGTTACCTCAAAATAAATACTTTGTTTTAAAAGATAAATGGCAACATTTAATTTGATTCTCTAAGTTGGTATCAGAGAACAAGGCATTTGACAGCTTGGTGTTTGGGTTGTCAAGACCTAGCCTGATTCCTATGACCAAGTCAAATGTGCTTTTCTTCATTCCTCAGTTCCCCATATGAGTCCTGATCCAATGAGAAGACAAACCCATCTACTGATCAGCTGAGGTAACACAAATAATTGTGCTTTTGGACATATACAGATGGTGCAAAAAATGCATATTCATTTTAAGAAAGGAAAAGACTGTATTAAAATGGCAATACATAATATACACCAATAACAAAAGAGGAATACCAGTCCCATTGAGCATGTCTTATAATTGCAGAAGTCAAAAGTGACTTAAGTATTACAAGTTTAAAACAATGTTTTCCTTTCTTAAAATGTGTGTACATTTTTTTAGGCAACCTCTGTACATAGCCCAAGATTGCCTCAGTGTTTTACTCAGTTAGAATAAGCTTAGACAGGCTTCTTCCTGATTCTAAGCCCATAACTTCCCTTCTCTTAGAACATTTATTTTAAAAAATGCAATTGTAGATTCTTTCTCTATCCCCTGTGAGGTGTAAATCTTTTCAAAACCCTCTTGCAAGTATTATAACCCAGGAGTGTCTTCCCCAAAGGAAGGATACAAGAAAACTAAAAGTCAATGTATTCATGCAAAATAAAAGTTATACAAACACCTAACAATCACGTTGACATTATTTTTTAATGAGAGGAAGTAGAGAAGATGAAGAAGACAAGGATGTTTGATATAAACATAAACACAATGAGAGACTCAAACATTGCACTAGGTGTGTGAAGTTATACTAAATTAAAACCTGCAACTCATTTCTTAGAACTTAGAACACTTATGTTAAACAATTTCAAAATATTTTAGAAAAAATATTTTAAATAATCAACCTCAAAAGTAATAATATTCAGAATGAAATCATGTCTTATTATTTATAAATATATAAATGGGTCATGGCAATACTGAATTTGGGTTCTCATCAGTGTTCATATGGCTGTAGTGACTAAAGACATAACATTGAAATACTCAATTCTGTTTGAATATCTGCAAAGTCTTCTTAAGAAGGACTGGTTAAAAAAAGCCCAAAATGCAAAGGTAAGTACCTAACTCTTCAATGTTCAGACATCGATGAACAACCACAATTATCAAAGACATTCAGGAAAACATTACTTCACTAAATGAACTAAATCAGGTACCAGCGACTAATACCAATGTAATGGAGATGTTTGCTGTTTTGCGCAAAGAATTCAAAATAGCTGTACTAAATAAACTTGCTGAACTTCAAGACAACAAAGAGAAGGAAATCAGAAGTCTATTGGAGAATTTGTTTTTTTTTTTTTAAGTTTAAAATAATAATAATAAAAAAAATCAAGCAGTTCGGGGGGCCCAACTTGGGGACTGGGTTGTTTGAGACCTGTGGAGCTGGTAGCAATTGACTGAAGACAAAAGAAGTTAGAAGCAATGAGAGACAAAAAGACAGGACACCCAGAATAGAGTTTTCAAAGGTTGGAAACACAGGGACCACTGCTAGCTTGTGGGGTTCCAGCGAATGCTCCTGAGTGTTTGTTCCACTCAGCTTTTATTGAAAGCTAGTATCTCATTTAGCCCAGAAGGTAAGCTGAGGAAGGGAGTAAAAACATTAGCAGTTTCTCAGAGTAGCATGTTAGTTCTTATTCTATAGATAATCATTAAAAGGGTCTAATAAGCCTTGAGAAATATGAAACCTGAGCCTTGTGTGGGGGTAGCCTTCTGCCTGTGGTCACACACAGATTCTTTAGGGGAGGTTAATCCTTTTTAGACCTCTGTGGGTAGATGACATGGGGTCAGTCTCCTCTGAAGAATCAGTAAAATAGAATTTTCCTCTGATCTCCACCTCAGAGGCATCTTTCTCTGTGATAAGGGTGCAAGCCCCTTTGCCTATATTTTAGAGCTCAAGTTGTTCCCTTGATTTTTTCCCTGGGCATAATACAAATGCCCACAATGGATATTTGTTTTGACTGTTGGTTGGGAGGGGGACAGCCTGCTTGCTGCCCTCCACCAGGCCTTGCACACGGCCTCCTTTATGGCCATTCTCTTCTTCAGAGTGCTCACAAAAACAGCAGGGGTATTTGTGAGCTGTATCCCCTACAAGCCAGGCTTCTAGCAAAAGCAGAAACTGCTCAGATAAGTAATTTAGGTGCTGGTGTAAAAGTGAACTAGCTAAATTGTTTCATTCCATCTTGCTCAGCTTATTTCTGTTTTTCCCTTTTTCTGAGGGTGTTTTACCTTGCTACATATGGTTTCTTTGGTTTCCATTCTGCCTGCACCTCCCCGTTGTTTATTTTGTAAAATGGTGAGAGCCATCATCACTTGTCCATGATGATTGGTTTCTTTTTGGAGACTTTGGATGCATTTGCAGACTAAGAACAAGCAAAACAGTAATACCAAGAGCAATGCAACAATTTCCACTAATGACCCTCGAACAATTTTAACCAACTTTAATGGGTTAAGGTCTGTTAAATTCGTTGTTCAACTTTCTAAAGTATCAGATCCCAGAAGCAAGTTCAAATGTGCCCTTGAGGCTTCAAAGATTTGTTATTTTAGGTTTGAAACATCAAGGGATAAATTATTGTCTACTCCTATTAAATGTCTTTTTATTTTATCCCAGTCACATTTAATTTGATTGAACTCCACTGGAGTAATACAGAAATCTGTAGTGTTTCAATCACATTGTAGTTGGGTAAAGTGCTTCAAACTCATTACTCTATCTCCAAGTGAAATCATGCTTTGTCTGAGATCATTAATTTGATTAGTCAATTTTCGATCAACTCCAGACTGAATTCCATGATCAAATGGAATTTGTTTATCAGACATTGACAAAGTGTGCTGTTTGAATGGATTGATGAATGGCAACTCTTGCAGTGGCCACAGTGTCTGTCACTGCTATCAGTCCCATAATGACTGCTGGTGAGGTGAAAATAAATCTTTTATACCTTCCCAAAGTTGTTTTGAGCATGCCAATAACATGAGTAGAGGGAGAAGCTTCCCAGGGGTGTTGAGATGCACAGGGACTCAAACGCCTTTCTGAGATAAAAGTGGAGTTTATACAAGTAAACAATTGGCAATCTTTATGACATATGGTCTGAGGGTCAGGAGGAACATTAATTTTCTAACAACAAGTATGTAAGGGCATTTAACACAAGCTTGTAATGTAATCTAATAATCAGCTTTGAAATATTCCTCCTAATAAGCAGAGCAAGAACCATAATTGGGATAGACCTTAGTGTTATGGCCTGCCATACCCTCAATCAGAAATTTCCACTGTTATCTGCCATAATGCAAGATGTTCTGGCCTCAGTTGAGGATGCAACATTTTTGGTCTCATGGTGGCCAGACTTGGGTTATTCCACCTTGGAAAGAAAAAGTTGCATTTAAGGAACCATGGGTGGGGAGAGCCATGAGACCTATAAGTCACAATGATTGGTTCCTCCTCACACATTTCTTACCTAGAACAATCTTGTGATCGATAATTTTTAGGAGTCCAATTTTTGATAAAACCAGGTTGTTCCTGGGTGATTACCCACTGCCCAAAGAACATTACAATCCTGTCATTGTATATTACAAAACTGAATAGGACCATCAGGCATTTTAGCAAGGCAGTGTCTTAGCCCCCTAGTTCTATTGCTAAAATTCTTTAAAGGTAATCTTTATAACAGGGTTATATTTGTCACTTAGTTAATTTAAAGAAAGACCAAAGACAGCATAGATTATAAGTTTCATTAGAGTAAGCAGGGTTTTCAATTTTCCATTCCTGAGTGTCCATGGGTATACAGCCCTTAGCAGCTCCAAGACAAATAGGAGGATACTTATAAACTAGGGTTAAGTTAATTTTCATGCCCTCTTCTGCTGGATATGTGAGGTATTGGTCATTGATGGGAATGGGCATCCGTGTGCTATCATTCAAATTAACTTCAATAGCCGACTTTACCCAAGACATAGGTCTCACTAGTAGTAGAAAAAGGACATAAGCCCAATCAGTGAAATTTGTCAGACTGGTAAAGTAGTGAGCACCATGACTGTAGGACTACTCTTCAGTGCTACAATACCTCCACAAACCCCAGAATGTAATTTTCTGGAGTCATCTGGAGCTGGGTCTTGTAAAGGTACATGTGGGTCTGGTTGGCCAAAGCCTTGATTTGTCTCCATGTTGGTGGCTAAGAACCACAGGTCTTCTTCAGGGGAGTGACCATAATTCTCTACAGTTTCTTCACCTACCTCTGAAGAGTATGCCAGCCTTTTTTTTCCTGGTAGTCTTCTGTATTTTCTAGTTAGGGTTCATAATTGAGCTTAATAAATCTTGATGGAACCAAGACAAAATCAGAGTCATAATCCTATGGAAGTACAAGCAAAGCCCCCTTCTCATAGAGCAATTTCACCCTTTCCTCCATTGCTAACATATTTCCACCATACCAAAGATTTCTCCTTTGGCCTTAGTTGTTTCCCTGCAATGTAGCCACAAAAGGCTGGGTTTTGAGGTAATTTAAGTAATTTAAAGTAAAAATTGCTTTACTTAATTGTATTTGTGGGGAATTATGTAATTCTTCATTCCTTTGAATTCTGGACCTAATAAATTTAATTCACAAACTATGAAATGCTTAAGAGTTTTTTCAATAACACAAGGAAGTAGAAGAAATAAATAGTAAATTGAAGATAGGCTATTTGAAAAATACATGTCCAGAAGAGAAAAATGAAAAACAATGATAAAAAGAATAAAATAAGACCTACAAGGTCTAGAAAATGGCCTGAAAAGGACAAATGTCAGAGTTATTGGTCTGAAAGAAGAGGTAGAGAGAGACTGAGACACACAGATTTTTCAAAGAAATAATAACAGAGGCCTTTAAAAATCTATGAAAAGATACCAGTATTCAGGTACAAGAAGGCCAGAGAATAGCAAGCAGATGTACTCAAGACAAAATCAGGACATTTCATAATTAAGATCCCAAAGATTGTGGATTGTGGACAAAGAAAAAGTCCTAAGGGAAATGAGAAGAAAAAAGAAAAGAAAAGAAAAGTTATAATGAAGCTCTGATACTTCTGGCAGTAAACTTCTCTGTGGAAAATGTTCAGGCCAGGAGAGAGTGGCATGAAATAATTTAAGTACTAACAGAACAAAAACTTAACTCTAAACTAATGTATCCCACAAAAATATACTTTAAACATGGAGAAATCAAAACTTTTCAAGACAATCAATAGCTGTTGAGTTACACTAAAAAACAGACTTCCTATAAGAAATACTAAAAGGAGTTCTTTAATCTGAAAGAAAATTAGGTTAATGAACAATAAGAAATCTTCTGAAGCTATAAAGCTCATGCTAAAACTAAGGCAATAATTTATATGATTATTGTTAGGAAAAATAAATAACCAAACAAACTATAAGCACTTTTAAAGAAGCTCCTCTGAGAGTAAGCCTGAAAGTGAGAGAGTGATATGAGATTCTAATTACATTTATAAGGTCTTCATTAGCATATGATTATTTTATGACACATGCATATACTATATGTATAATAAAAACAAATATTGGATAAGTAAAATTCTATTCGCTTATAATTGATAGTGATTTATAATTTAAGAATAATTACTGTTGAATTAATATGAAAAATTTTGGAACAGAAACAACTAACCATACTGGAATTATGCATGTAAACACTTTTTGAGGCTTTTTTTTATGTGAGAAAATGTTATTTTTCGTTGCTTTATCTTGCTGAGTTTGCAAATATCGCCCACCCAAGGCTCTTTATTTCCTCCTAGTTACTTGGCTAGCAGCAGCTGCATCTATCAGCTAGCATACATCATGTGAATTACAAGTAAATAAAATAATTGGCCTTCAATTAAACTAAATTCCCACCAAGCAGATTGTGCCCTGATTATGCCTTCATAGTCTAAATAGCCAAAGTCCAACTCAAATGTGCTTTTAATTTAATAAATTATATTTTTTACTTAGAAGATTTTTGTTTTTATAAAAATAGGATTTCATGAAAATAGCTGTAATAAAAAGTAAGGATTATATTTCAATGGGAATACACAATTTTAGGTGTGGTCCCACACCTACAGTGCGTCTTAGAAGGGTACAGGTGAAACTTACTAAACGCAGAATATAAATGTCTGAACACAATAACTAAGGAAATTCCATGAAGGCTGTGTTAACCAGTTCGATGAAAATATTTCAAATTGTAAATAAAACCAGCACATCTTACCCCATGATTGCATTAATGTACACAGCTATGATTTAATTACAAAAAAAAATTGAGTAAGATTTAGCATGCAGAGTATAATCATGTCTGTTTCTAACATTTTAAGTTAGAGATCTTAAATCTTTCTGGCTTCACTTTTCCCTAAAGGTCGTCATCAATTTTATACACGTTGTGAAATAAATCTTCCAATTATTCTATGTCTATGTTTAAATCCCTCAGCTTTGCAGACATTACAGGATAAGTCACTAAAGGTTTGTTCCTGATGGAGCAGCCAGGAGCTCCAATCCTAACTCAGAAACTTTCAATTATCTCTCCTGAAACAAATACCCAAGAATTTTTGTTAGCTCATCTCCATAGTCTTTATTTACATGTATACTTTGAAGTTGTTGTTTCCCCAGTAGGCACCACATCATACAACTTTATAAATCCAAGTATACAATAATTTTCCTATTCTCGGTTTGATTGATATTCTATAATTTATTTTTACCAGTAAGGAGTATAGTTAAAAATAACCATAGATCATTTATTTTTAATTTAAGCAATACAAATTACAACTACCAAAGAAGGACATATTTCTTTAATTTTACATTTAAAAAAAAGTGGGGAGGAGAGGTCATAATAAAATGACTAAGGCAATAAAGTTTTAAAATATCTTTATTTCTGAATTTAGAAATTCAGGTTATAACAAAACATACTTTTTTTTTTTTTATAAAATATATGCAAAAAGCATGGCAGATTTTTTCATATAGTGAATTAACTTTCATATCACAAAGGTCATGAGTGTTCCATTTTCCAACAGGATAACCAGTTCTATCAATGACCACAAATCTTAACTATAAATTTATAATTTAAATATTCATAATGATTTATATATTTCAATTATTTGCTTATCAAATACATTAAAGTATGTTCAATTTCATTATAGTATTTTTAAATTGAAAATCTTGTTAGTTATGTTTGAATGTCTCTATAGCAAAAAAACAAAATTTGAATGACACATTTCCATTCATCTATTAATTTACAGTTATTTAGTGTGAATAAGTTGAATTCATGTATCAAATGTGCATAATTATAATTACAAATATAACATTTCAGAAAATGAGAAACAAGAGAAAGTGGACATATTTTTCACAATTTTGTTACGATACTTTAACATTATTGTCAATTTGAACTCATATTGCCTCAGAATTACATTTGCTAGCTAATGACATCTACCCGCCTTCTGTTTCACACATATAATAAATGTGAGGCTAACATTTCATAATATGTTTTCTAATTTTACTAGTATATTTCTTCACAAAATCTATGTAACCAGTTATAAAAATTTTCCCTGTATTCAAAGAACATTGGTGGAAAATCCTTGAACTTACTGAATATTAAATTATTCTCGTGCAGTATCTATAGCTCAGTGGTTAGAGTGCTGGCCACATACACTGAGGCTGGTGGGTTTGAGCCCAGCCTGGGCCTGCTAAACAACAATAATCACTGCAACAAGAAAATAGCCAGGCATTGTGACGGATGCCTGTAGTCCCAGCTACTTGGGAGGCTGAGGCAAGAGAATCACCTAAGCCCAAGAGTTTAAGATTGCTGTGAGCTGTGATGCAATAGCACTCTACCCAGGACAACATAGTGAGACTCTACGTTGTAAAAAAAAAAAAAAAAAAAATTCTGAAAAGCAGAAGTTTGCAGGTAGGCATCAGATTAGACTATATAAAAATGATTTTAGTTATCATGGTGTATGTACATAAACAGCAAATCATATAGTTCAACATACTGGATAGTTTTTATGTTTTTGAGAATATCCCAAAAATAGTAATATTTTGACTTTAATTAAAATAGATATTGCTTCAAGATATTCATATATATTTAAATTTCTAGCACATATTTTTATCTTAAATGAAAAAATATTTTCTCACACTCAGTATTATTTCCATGACACCTTTCTACCAAAATGTGTAGAAGGACATTAACAGGTACTAAAAACAAACACAATCCAAAATATACAACAACAACAAAAAATACTTTTAAGCAGAAGCAAGCCACAGAGCATAATGATATTCCAAACATATCGGGGTTGCTAAATGACCCATTAGATATCTAAAAGTAAAAATACACTAAATATTTTGGGTTTGACTGAAAGCTGTGTTTGAATAAATTGATTACAATTGATGTTTGAAAGTGCAAAGAACTCAAGATGTTTTGGGCACCCTTAGTATGCAAGGCAATGAGGTAGGGCCATGGGAATATGAATATTAATGGGTGTCTATGCCTATGAGGGGATTGGCAAAGCAGCTATGGGGAGATATTGAGAGAATTGCTAAAAGGAAGACTGAAGACGTGGTATTAAGGGGGTTACTCATTCTAAGGGAAGGATATAATCCGTCATTTGACTAAGATCTTAAAGGATGATTACAATGTTCAAACAGAAAAAAGAAGGAATGGAAAGATTCTGGGCATACATATTATCATGCTCTGAAGTATGCATACTTGCAAGAACCTCATGTGTTCTTCCAAAAAAAGAATCAGATTTATGCAACCTGACTTGTATAAAAACTTGTGAACTGATGGAACTGACCTGACCATCAGGATGAGGAAGCTGTGATGAAACTAATAATGAAGGTCCAATTAAGAGGACATGATGAGAGTATTAGAAGGTGTAAGCCTTCCTTGACTGAACGTTTTATAAAGATCATATCTGCACATTGAATTCTGAAAGATAGATGGTCATGCAGTTTTTTCCGAAATGAATTGAAAGAAAGAAAATATATTTATAGGGCTAGAAGTATGTAAGCATAGAACATACAGAATCAAAGCTACAATTTATAACTCTAACATTTATATCAATCTGAATGGTAGGAGTAACCGATTGGTTGCAGCAAATCAAACTGAACCCAATTTAATTCATCTCAGAGAAACTAGAAAAGATAAAAAGAATTGGACAGGTGGGAATCAAGTGATTATTTATTAAGTAAATAATTATAAAACTTATATAAGACAAGTATTGTCAGTAAAATGATTTTTCTTTGGTACTGGGACTAAGCATAAATCAAAATTTATTGTTATAAATTATTGTTAAATTTACTGATAAAATATCTTGATAAGAATTATTACATGTGAACACACAATAATATCAAATAATCTGTTCTTTCAATTTGTATCAAAATTTGACAGTCCAAAGCAAAATAGAATACAGAAAACCCTGTTTCTGTATTTCTTTCTTTTAGCAATCATACTTTTTAAATGTAGCAACCCATTTGGGAGATTTGTAGAGTAATCCCAGGCACAACAAACCAACATGTCATTTTTGCACAAATTCCAGTGTGCCTGAGTGTAGTGTCTCATGACTTTTAATCCCAGTACTCTGGAAGGCTTAGGTAGGAGGTAGTGTGAAGCCAGGAGTTCAAGACCAGCCTGAGCAAGAATGAGACCCCCTCTCCCAACTCTAAAAAGAATATAAAAATTAGCCAAGTGTGGTGGCATGTGCCTGTTGTCCCAGCTACTCAGGAGGCTGAGACAGAAGGATCGATTTAGCCTAGGAGTTCAAGGTTGCAGTGACCTGGGATGAGGCTGCACTTCAGTATGGACAACACAGCAAGACAATGTTTCAAAACAAAACAACAACAAAACTTCAATCATTCTTTGAAACTTCATTCCTATTTAAAAGTCTTCAATTGTTTGAAAGTATATTTTCTACAATTTTTTATTTTAATCTAAATCATAAACCTACTTACTGTACTTTTAAAAGTTATTTTTATTAGGTTTTAATGTATTCCTTTTAGCATGTAGTGCTTTTATTTTTCAGATTTCTTTCTTCTTCCTCCATGCAATTGATTTGTTGAATCTAGGTCCTTTTTTCTATAAATTATTTATTTTCCAGATTAAGCTGATTGCTTCCTTTTCTTGACTGCTTAAGTTTTCTTCTAACCTTCATATTAACTATAAATTTAATCTTACCTAAATTCAACTTTAATTTTATTTGAACATCCATATATAATAGGCATTATGAAATATTTTATACTGTGTCATGCTTGGAGCCACATGATATTTTAATGGTCTTACTTTAGCATTAATGAAATTATCACTGATCAGTGAAGTTAGGTTGTATAAATCTAATTTTTTTTTTTTTTTGGTAAACTTTCCCATTTATCCCATAATTAAAGTTCTGTCTGTCCACTGGAGTCTATCTGACTATTTTTATCTGACTATTTCCAGTATAATTATTTCTTTTAGAACTGCAACTTTATGTTACCTTTTCTTTATATTTATTTAATGAATTTTATTGTTGGAATTCTTATGTAAAAAGAATGTTACCTTATCCATTAGGGCTATTTGATTTCCATGACATGCAGTTTTAGTCATATGATAATATATTTATTATTTTTAAATAATATATAATGAATCCTAAACTCATTATAATTCACTATCAATCTTATCAAAACTTTCAATAATGCTTGGCTTCTTTTTTTATCTTTCCTTTTACTCATAATTTTCAGTATCTCATAAATGCAATGCTTTCGAGGTAGTCAAAGTTTTTGCATTAAATTTTAGTTGTTCTTTTTAGAACTCAAATGATCAAATCCTAGATCTGAGATGCTTCAGGCTTGTCCCTGTGCCTATCTGACCAGCCAAATCTGATTTATCACTTATCTCTGGAACTACAAATTGCTTTGGTAAATCTCCTGACTCTACATAAAGTCACACCTACAAGTGATACATTCCTACTTTTTAAGAATGGTGTGTGGGTCGGGCAAGATGGCTCATGCATGTAATCCTAGAACTCTAGGAGGCCAAGATGGGTGGATTGCTTGAGCTCAAGTGTTCAATACCAGTCTGAGCAAGAGCAAGACCCTGTCTCTACTAAAAATTTAAAAATTAGCCCCACATTGAGGCATGCTCTTGTAGTCTGAGCTATTGTGGAGGCTGAGGCATACAGGTCACATTATCCCAGGGTTGATCACAGCACTCAACCCCAAGGCCCACAGAATGAGACTGTCTGGAAAAAAAAAAAAAAGATAAAATTATAAAATTTTGTTATTTAAAATTTTTTCATATTGTATCTTTTTAAACTATAATATTAAACATTTTAGTTATTAAAATGGTGATATATTGAATTATTTCAGTTACATTCTAATATAATTTTAACTTCAAATTTATAACAATAATATTATTGCTATCACAGAATGGTTCAATGTGGTTTAAGATTATTTGCAGTTGTTTTATAAAATATGAGCAAATATCATCAAATGTCCATGTTCTAGTACCGTTAATTATTTTCTCTGTGTGTTTCAATCACTTGTGTTGCAAACATCTATTCCAATTTTCTAGATTATTTAAGGTTTGCCTTTTGGTATATCTTTTAATCATGTAATGAATTTACAATATTCCAGAGCCAAAACGACATAACAAGTTATATTTTGTGAAAGCTCATATTCACGGCTCTTCTCTGCTCTGTCCTCTTCCACTTATAGATAATTCATTTCTATCAGCATTTCTCCTTTCCTTCTATTATTTTATAAAAAAGAAATTCACCTAAACTCATGTATAAAAGGAAATAAGAAAGAGGTATGCCTCTCCTGCCATTCTTAAGGTAAAGGTAACACATTACACATTTTTTTTTGCAATTTGCTTTTGTCATTTAACAATTTATATTCCAACATATACAATTATAATCTATTACATAGAAATCTTCCTAACTGCTTTTAAAACATATGTAGTACAATACTGCACTGTGCAGACATACTAGAGTTTATACCACCAGAATTTAACTGTTAAATTTTGGGATTCATTCCAATTTTATACTAGTACAAATAATGTTAATTTGTACTGTGAAGAATGTTTGACTTATGTAATATCAATTTAATACCAGTTTATTTCTGGTCCTTTGAAATAGATTCCTGGAAGGGATATTGCTGAATTGAAGTTTAAATGTATACATGATATTGTCATAAGTTGAGAAATTCCCCTCAAATAAGAGTTTTCCCATTTTTGCATCTTGAGCAAAAAAAATCTGAGAATATCTCTTCTCTGCTATTTACCCTGTGTTATTAAGTTATTTTTATTAGCAGTCTATATTATGAACATTTTTATGTTTTCTCAATATTACAATGAAAAAACATTGCTGTTTTAATTTTCATTTTTCTCACAATTCTTATAATGTATAATACTTTATAATAAACATTAAAATATAAATCTACATTCTCTGGATTTAAGTGTCCAGGTGAAGTATCCTGTTTTGATGACCTGACACTTATGTAATTGTAATCAATTTAGTTAATCTTCAACCATCCATCTATTTAGTCCACTATTGCAATTTAAGAAGATCACCAAGAAGAAGGAAGGAAGCAAAGACCAGAAAAGAAAATGAAAGAGGAAGAAGAAGGGGAAGAGAAAAAGGAAGACCAGGAGCAGAGAGAGAGAGAGGAGGAAGGGAAGAAGAGAAAAAAAGAGGAATGAAAAAAAGACTCAAAGATAATAAAATGTGAGAATAAATGGGAAAGACTGCTTAAATTAATATTATCCTTGTTTGCGTGAAGCTTATGTCTTAGCTACTATGTTATAAACTATTAAATGTATGTAATTTGTTCATATTCACATTTCTAATAGATGCAGCTTGGAAATTAAACATTTAAAAGTTCTACTGCATTTCAGCAGTAAAACACACATACCACTTTGAATTAGATTGATGTCTCTTGTTAATACATAATTGTCCATCTTACGATGGGTAGACACTGCAGATTGGTAGTTACTCTTCTAATATTGGAATCACATTTAACAAAGCACCAAAATGGACATAACACACCAACATAATAAGAAGTGAAGCCTTTGTTAGCTATTAGATCAAACTTGTTTCATGCAAACTGCCTGGGTACCTGAAAACAATTAGTGAGACCTGAAATTTAATCAAAGCTAGCATCATATTCAAAATTTGCACTAAGTTAAGTTTAGAGAACAAATATTGTATTTTGATCATTTTGAAGTGGCCATCTGCCCATATCAAAAGCTACTACAACAGTTTGGCAAGCATTTTAAAGAACTGAAATAACAACTTTGAGCAGGTCGAGTTCACAGGAGGACCAATGTTGCCTGGAAAGCAGAGAAAGTCATGTTCACAACATATGGTGCTTTGTCTAGTTGCTATCTAAATATGTCTATAACTTCCAAATTGTCAAAAATTGTAGCACTGATAGAAAGCCTTTAAGGAGATTTTTAAAGTATATTTTAAATATGAAATATCAGAAGCCAATATACTTAAAAACAGTGTAAACACCTAATAAAATATTGGAGAAAATTACGTGAAATAATAATTCTGATGTTGTCTAATTTATTTTTGATTCATTTTAATTGCTCCTTTTGATTAAAAAAGATCTTCAAAGAAATTAATGGCTTTATTTTGAATTTTTTGAATGTTTATATACCAGTCAATGGTGTATTATTTTTATTGTTTAAAAAAATTACAATTCCACAAAGGCTGCTTTAGTGGAACATTGCCGACCAAGTAGAATAACCTTTGTCTTCACACCTGCCCTTACTCTCTCACTCCTGAGTTTCCCTCTCCATCTTCTTCCCAGGTCAATGACTAGAACCTGGCAGCCTTTGTAGTTTCTCTTCTTGGAAGGGTGGCTTTTGAAATGAGTTGGTGAAAGCTCCCAGGTAGTAAGTTGGAAATAAAGACTGTGGTGAAGGGTGGACACGAGGAGAGAAACTCCTTTAATACAGTGGCTTGGGACAAACCTGCAGGATCCAGTGCACTACCAGCTGAGCCCTGCAGAAACAGAGAGAGGTGCAGACAAGCAGAGAAAAGTGTAGCCCAAGTGTTGACCCAGGAGATACCTGGGCCACTGCTTGCAAATGGATGACTCCTGGTGATACTCATTGACCAGACAATGTCACCCAGAAGGACAGACAAGTATTCCCAAATCTGAAGGTAAGTATGTCTGGCCTGAACCCTATGGTCATGTGTTCTTTCCTCCTGAACTTCTTTTTTCCTTTTGAGACACAGTGTCATTCTGTCACCTTGGGTAGAGCGCTATGGTTTCATAGCTCACAGCAACCTCGAACTCCTGGGTTCAGCCTTCCCCGTGCTTCAGCCTCCCGAGTAGCTGAGATCACAGATGTTCACTACACCACACTGATTTTTTAAATTGTAGTAGAGATGGAGTCTCACTCCTGCTCAAGCTGGTCTTGAACTCCTGAGCTTAAGCACTCCACCCTCCTTGGCCTCCCAGAGTGCTAGGATTGTAGGTGTAAAGCCATTGTGTCCAGCCTGCTCCGGAACTTCTTGATAGAGAATAACTACCACTGGAAGTAAGAAGAAAAAGAGTGGGTTACTTGGGGTGAACCCAAGCTGTGTCTACACTATTCTGACTCTCTGAACTTCACGGGGTCCACTGCCTGAGAAGGCTTATAGGCTTTTCTAACGTCAAACTCACCAAGAGTTCATCAGAGGGCGCCATATCATGTTGAACTCTTAAATAAATATTAACCTCAAATCTACTCATTGAGAGTTGAGGATCCAGAGGGGATGATCACTAGCCATTGCATTCCCAAGATCCAATGCATAATTTTGAAGGCCTATTAGCACCACCAGGAATCATAGCTCTTAAAGTTAGATGCAATCCATTCACAAAGGATTTCATTCTTGCACAGAAATGCAGTGATCACAAAGGTATCAGGGAAGAACCTGGAGCCAAACATCAATCCAGTTATTCTTAATGGAAATGACTTATTCCTGGACCCAGTACCTCTGTCCACTTGCCAGTCTCCACCTTCAATTTGGAGATTCTCTCTCTCTCTCTTCTCCACATGGCTGAGAAAGTTACTCTTTCCTGAGGGAAAACAGTTCACACCCCCTACCTCAGCCCATACACCCATTAGAACAATTCGCCAACATATCCTGACAAATCATTTGCATGTTGTCCATGTTCTGTTCGTGTGGTGATTTGGGCCAGCTTCACGAGCTCTGCACATCTGAGCATGCTACCCACTATCCAAAAGAGGAGTTCATCACTTCCCCAACCTGGGGGCCTGCAGGTAGGGCATTTCACAACAGGGTCTCAGACAGCAGTACCTCCTCATTAGCTGAGATTTCAGATTCTTCCGAGGTCCGCTCAAGAGTAGGCACCTTTTGGTAAATAGTCCCAGGTCCTGATTCTTTGGCACGCCTGCTGACTAACAAATGTGTCATTGCTGTAGACAGTCCCAGTAGCCAAGATCATGCCTTGGCATAAATCCCCTCGTGGTACCCCTGTCATCACCTTCCCTGTAAATCAAGGCTTTTTCTTAAAAGATAGTACTGACTTTGTTTTGTGGCAACCAGTATTGATTTGAGTTAATAGAAAGAAAAAGAAAATCTCCAAGGTGAAGGGAAAAAATAAAACAGCATATTTACTTCACTTTAAAATATGAGAATCTATAATCTGCCATTTATCAAAAAATAACCCACCCCTTTCCCATCATTAGCAATAGCACTTTAGTTCAGAGTTGTGTGTATACACTACAGATAAATTGTTGAAGTATGGAGACAAAATTTAGTTGGCCTAATTCATTATTATTACTTCATAATAAAAATTGGTTTGCTAAGGTCCAGAAACTTGTTTTTTCTTTCTGCGTACAATAATAGCAGTTATTAGCACCTATAGCAATAGTGACTTTGACACACTAAAACCTATAAACTTCACTGGTCTTACTTGAGGTACATAAAAAAGCACATTTTTCTGCTATTTTTTGATAGCTTTGAAGTACTTTTCAGATATTAATAGCACTGTTAAGGATAGAATAAAGCCATAGTTGAAAACAACAAGTCTTAGTTGAAATGAAAATGGCACTTTTCTGCCCATTAGGATATGTTTACTTTGAACACTTATAATTGTACATTGTATTGCTAAACATATGACAGGTACATTTTTCTTCTGGCAAAATAGCCAAAGACAATCAGCAAAATATTTTCTGCAAAATGAAGTCATATGCAAAACAAATAAACAACAACAACAAAAAAAAAACCAAATGTGTTTTAATAGGTATAGAGAGAGAATTTAGCATTGCCAATTAGTAATGCAAACCTTATCCAACAAAATTCATCAATTTTTAGTATCTCAACCATAATTGTAGAGAAGAAGGATGTAATAAACCTCTATTGTATGTATTGGATATAGTTTAAAAGCCAATAAATACAGGAACATTATCCATTCAAGTTGCCACAGGCATTGCATAGACAGACTAAAATATAGCATGGTTTTCTATTATTTTTATATCAAAAATGTAGGAAGTATAAGTATTTTTTGTTATTTGAGTAAACTGTATCATGCCAAAGTTAGGATTTTTAGTGTATTTGTCACCAAAATCATGTACACTGATTCAATGTCTATTTTTAACCTCATCCTCTCACACCCTCCCCTTACTTAAGATTCCAATGTTCATAACTGCTCATTATGATAATATAGATCCTTCATTTCAGCTCCCATTTATAAATGAAAGCAATTACTTTCTGTTCCTAAGGTACTTTACTTAGGATAATGGCACTGAAGTGGATTCCATACTTTTGCTATGGAATGTTTTCTGCATAAACATTGAGCTGCAAATGTATGTTTTATAAAAATAACTTCTTTTCCGTTGGTTAAAAATCCAGTAATGCGATTGCTGGATCAAATTGTAGGTCTACTTTTAGTTCTTTGAGTATTTTCCAAACTGCTTTCCACAGAAGTTGTATACGTTTCCATTCCAACCAACAGCGTATAAGCAGTTCCTTTTCACCACAACCAGGCCAGCACCTACTGTGTTTTCACTTCTCAACGATGGTGATTCTGACAGAGGAAAGGTGGTGCCTTATTGTTTTAATAGGCATTTCTGAGATAATTACTGATTGTTTTTCATGTGTTTGTTGGCCATTTGTCTGCTTTCTTTTGAGAAGAATCTCTTCCTGGTTTTTGGCCCCTTTTTGATGATGTTATTTGTTTTTCTTGCTGATTTGTTTGAGCTTTTTGTAGATTGTGGATTTTAGCCCTTTGTGAAGTTTGTGAATAATTCCTCCCATTTGGTATGGAGGTATTTACTATGTTGATTTTTCCTTTGCTGTGCAGAAACATTTTAGTTTAATTTAGTCCCATTTATTTACTTTTGTTCAATTTATTTTGTTGTATTTCCTTCTTGGGTGTTATTCATAAAATCTTTGCCTAGACTGGTATCTAGAAGAGTTTTTCCAATATTTTCTACAGACTTTCTAAGTTGTTTCCACATCTTACATTTAAGTCTGTAATCCTTCTGGAGAGATGGGGATCCAGTTTCATTTTTCCACGTGTGGTTGTCCAGTTTTCCCGGCACTATTTATTGAATAGGGCATCTTTTTTCTGGTATGTATTTTTGTCTTCTTTGGCGAAAATCGGTAGATTGTAGCTTCATAGTTTTATATCTAAGTTCTCCATTCTTTTCCATTGTTCTATGTGTTTACCTTCACACCGATACCATTTGGTGATATTGGCTACTATAGCTTTGTAGTATAATTTGAAATCTGTTAATATGATGCCTCTAGATTTGTTCTTTTAGCTTATGATTGCTTTGGTCATTCAGCATCTTTTTTGCTTCCATATAAAGTTCTAGACTCATAAGAAATGACAGAAATTTTGATGAAAATTATGTTAAATCTGTAAATCACCTTGGGCTGTCTGGACTTTTTAAGAATGTTGGTTCTTCCAATCTGTGAGCATAGAATATTTTTCCATTGGTTTGGGTCTCTGATTTCTTTCATCAGCATTTTATTGTTCTTGTAGAGATCGTTAACCTTCTTGGTTAAATATATTCTTTGGTATTCTATTTTCTTTGTAGCTATTATAAATGATGTAGGGTTATTGATCTGAGACTCAACTTGATTGCTATTAGTACATAGAAATGCTATTCATTTGTAAACATTAATTTGATAATCTGAAAATTTTTACACACATTCTTATGTATATACATACACACACATACATAATTTCTTTTTTGAGAGATAAAATATGTCTGATATTTATTTCTAAGTATTGGTGGAACCTTACATTTCTTATTTCTCCTAGTCAATAACATTTCCTCTTAAATGAGAATCATTTTGCTTCTTAATTAATCATCTGAGTCTTTATCATAGGATGATATTAACTAGCTAAAACCACTAAAGTTTTGAATAGTAATAGCCTAGATAAACTAAGTGTGACTTTAGAGCTTATAGTAAGCAAAAGTTATCTCTTTTAAGGATATTGAAGATTTGAAATACAATGGAGATATTTGCCTTGTTCTGTTACTGTTAAATCACCTTTTGGTTTTATTTCCTTTACTTCTGTAAAATGTTCCAGAGTAACCCCAATCATGGGGTAGAGGGTACTATCAAACATTTTGTCCTGATAAAAATAGCAAAACAAGTGCAGTAAGAAAACACACAGTTATTGAACCACTAGAATCCAGGTTTACCTCATATACAAGTAGTCATCAAAAAGAGTGGATATAATGTGACAGACTTTACATGTCTTGCCTCCAGAACCTTGGTATTTAGAAGCATTCCTTTAAAATGCAGTGTTCATAACATAGACAGTTTCACACTTCTGTGGAAAGTGGAAAGTGGGGAGCTCTATGAATTATGTTTGAAAGTAAACGTATAGAATATAAACATTCTTTTGTTTAAGTGTGTGCTGTTACTTCTGCTAACAGAAAATTATTTGCTAAGAATTATTCCATTTAAACAGAAAATATATCAGTTATTGGCTATTAAGCCAAGATTTTGATGCCAGTACTATTTATACTTGACTGTCTCTATGTGACTTTTTTCTTTTGACTTTGAAATAGATTTTGCAATAAGCGTACATCTTACCCCACAGCCTTGAAATGAACAATCATCTAAATATATATATATATATATATATATATATATATATATATAGAGAGAGAGAGAGAGAGAGAGAGAGATTCTATATTTGTTTGATAGTCACAAAATAGGTGACTAATTCACATGATATTTTTGTGTCAATTGTGTTTTGTTCATAGAGATATGTAAAATCATGGGTTTTTTTTCTGTTGTTGTTTTTTTTGTTTTTTTTCTTTTTTGAGACAGTCTCACTTTGTCACCCTCGGTAGAGTGCCGTGGCATCACACAGCTCACAGCAACCTCCAACTCCTGGGCTTAGGCGATTCTCTTGCCTCAGCCTCCCTAGTAGCTGGGACCACAGGTGCCCACCACAACGCCCAGCTATTTTTTTACAGTTTTGGCCAGGGCCAGGTTTGAACCCACCACCCTCGGTATATGGGGCTGGCACCGTACTCACTGAGAAAATAATGTTCTTAAAAGCCCTATAGCAATATCCTTCAAAGTTACTATTTGCAAAATATCAACTTACTCATATATGTAAATAAAGGATGATGAAGATTTGTCTTGTTTTATTTTTTTTTTATATATTCAACTCATTTGTTTTATTTTGTTTCTGTGAGAAATAACAGGTTTTTTTTTTCTTTCTTTCTTTTTTTTTATTGTTAAGTCATAGCTGTGTACATTAGTGCAATCATGGGGCACCATACACTGGTTTTATAGATTGTTTGACACATTTTCATCACACTGGTTAACATAGCCTTCCTGGCATTTTCTTAGTTATTGTGTTAAGACATTTATATTCTACATTTA
>CAUYPK010027919.1:0-35687 GCA_963574355.1 Loris lydekkerianus
CACGGTAACTAGGAAAATGCCAGGAAGGCTATGTTGACTATTGGGATGAAAATGTGTCAAATGGTCTATGAAGCTAGTGTATGATGCCCCATGATCATATCAATGTACGCAGCTATGATTTAATAATAATAAAAAAAAAAATAAGAAGCAGAAAAAATAGCACCAAACAAGACTATTTCCTGCTTGGGGAATATTCAGTCTACCTAAAAATAAAAAGAGTGTTCACCACGTGCTTAGACTGGGAAGAGCTGCAGGGAGTTAGGACAGGAAAACTAGCAATCTAGAGGTCAGGAGGGCTTCTTGGAGGAAGTGGCATTCAAGGTAACAACTGAAGTGGGAGATTGGTGAACAATATGGGCATGAGACATGGGAAGAGCTGCAGCTGAGGAAATGGTATGTCGGACCCTCCAGCTACATCTGTGGGCACAGCAAAGTGCTGAGACTTCCAAAAACCTCAACAGATGACACAAGCACATTTACAGAAGGAAAAGAAACCATTCCACTGAACTCGATCCTGAAACTCAACTCTACCTGGAGGGATGTTCTCAGTCCTGGGCCTCTTACTTTAAAGGCACAGGATGTGGAAGATGAGAGGGGATCACATTTTTCCCCACCCTTCTAGATTCAGGTGCAGCCAGTGGACTGCTGTGCTCGATAAACATGCTCAATAAACATAAATAGAAGTTTTAAGAAGTTTCAAGAAGTTTTAAAGCTTTCAGCTCTGCTGTGCAGTCCCAGCCCTCTGTCATAAGGACTGGTTTAAATCCCATGTCAAGGCCCCTCACTCAGCCCGAATCCCAGAGTGGAGATGACACAGGCAGCCCCACAGGCCCCCCCACCATGAGTGGACAGCCTGAGCAAGAAACTTGTCTTTGTCACTAAGCCCTGGTGGCTCTGGGTTTCCTCCCGTCAGCTCAGCCGAGCCTGTCCCTATTGATACAAGAACCAGTCAGCCACGCACATGGAGAATAAGTCAGGTGGGAATTCTTAGCCTCTCATGAGAACCCAGTGGGTTAAAGGAGAGGAGAATTTGGAGCCTAGAGGAGAAAGGGTCCTGGGAAGAAGATTCTGATTCTGTGTAAAGATCTTTCCAAGCAGATTGACAAGTAGTCTTGGTCAAATGGCTTCTGAGGTCACTTCAACCTTTGAGATTCAATAATTTTCTGATGCTAAATATAAAGCCAAATGTCACCAACTTCAAGGACCAGCAGTGAACAAAACACGCAGCCCTAGAGACTGGGTGGTTCAAATCAATTTGACTTAGTGTGGGTCAACGTCATTCAACAAAAACTCTACTTGGGGCCAAAGTGACCTAAAATTATTGAAAACACACAACTTCTCCCATCCTCCTCCTCCTCTTCTTCCTTCTTCTCTTCTCCTTCCTCCTCCTCCTCCTTTCTCCCTCTTCCCTCTCTCAATTTTTAAAAGGATAAGAAGACTGTGGCCCTCACAGGGTCGGAGGAACATTTAACTACTGTGCACAATTTTTCAGAGAGTGAAGTAGTCCCTAGGAGCCACGTAGCCCCCAGGGTAGCCCTGCAGCAGGAAGCCAGTTCTCCCAGCTGGAGCTGCGCACAGCAAGTGTCTGTCTGGGCACTCGTCAGGGCTTCCTAGTGAGTGGTGTAGAGGCCGGGGTCCACCCCTGGCCTGGGCTTGGCAAAGCACTGAGCAGTGAGGCTCCTGACTTTGCAGACAGGTCTGATGAGTGACTAGCAGGCTTGTGTGGCAGAAGATGAACCTTCATGTTGTATAAATGGTCTCCACTTCCTAGCTGGGTGCAACCAGCCTCCCTCCAAGTCCTGGGATCTCCCAAGACTCTGCACCTAAACTCATTCCCAGAGTAAAGCAAGTTGGACGCCTCACTCCTATGAGAGCTTCTGCACACAGCGAGTCCCCACAGTTCTGCTATGCAGTACACCCTACACAAGCAGAGGCAAGACTAGAGATGGCGGCTGACATCAGGCCAGGTGGTATGACCTCATGAGATCCTTGTGAGGAACATGGCATCCGCATTTCAAAAATGAGGAAACTGACTCTCAGAGAACTCAAGGAATTTTCCCAAAGTCATACAGCCAGTGAGAGTGGAGCCAGAATTCCACCAGGTCTGTTCTCCTCACACCTGCCTTCTCATTTCTCTCCCTATCTTCACTGGTGCTCACACCCTCTTGCTGCACAAATCCACCTGCTTCTCAGCCCTGCTTTTCTCTCTGCAGACTGGCTTCCTCAGCTGGCCGCTCAGTTCCTGCTCCCTGTGACTTCACTGACACATGGCTATAGCATGTGGTGGCTCCGTTCTGGCCCAGTTCTGGCCAAGACCCCACATGAGCTCACAGCATGGTTCCCAATAGTGAGCAGAGTTGGTATCTCCACATAGTAACCCCAGATTCCAGCAGACAGTATCTGTTTGGCCCAAAGGAATAAGGTAGGGATGGAATGGATGCTTCTAGAAGACAACAGGAATAGAGAGATGACTCTGTACAGCCCCAATACATATCCAAGGACCGGATCTGATGACTCCAAACATCTAGGGCACTTGTGACTCATTTTGCCCCTTCTACACCACCCTTTGCTCTTTCATCCATTCAATAAATATTTGCTGAGCATTTGCTATGAGCCAGGCTGTGCTAGTCACTGGATATAAAGTGGAAAACAAGAAAGGCAGTCCCACCTGAGTGGAGCTTCTGTTCCTAGTGGGCAGGCAGACCTTAAATCAGTAAATAAATGACTATGAGAACAATCACTACACAGTGTCGTGAGTTCTGTTAGGCAGTTAGATATGAGCAGGGTGGATGATGGATGCCAGTAGGCTATTTTGTATTTGTCTGGGTCAGTTTGACCTGGGCTATAATGAGAATTAGGCTAATTAAGACTCTGTAGGTGGGTTATTATTAAGACCTTGCCAGTGAGTTTTTCAAGACCTTGAAAGTGGGCTGTTTTGAGAACAGAGCTAATTAAGACCCTTTCCAAGAAGCACTGATACTCTTCAAAGTTGTGTATAAAACCCAAAACTGTGCCTTCCATGGGAGCCTGCAGTCACTAGGACAGGGCCTGGTTTGCTGTGCAGGCTGTTAATAATTTTTTTTTTCTTTTTGCTAAAGCTTTAATGCTCTTTTCAATTATTTTGGCAGTTACCTTGCCACTCTAACAGCCACTCTAACAGTTTTCCAAATAAAATAAACAGGTAATATGTGGGAGAGTGACTGAGGGTTGGTGGAGAGGGGAGAGGAGCAGCCTCCCCCAGAAGAGGTTGTCAGTGAGGTTTCCTGCAGGACTTGCCATCTCAGCTGAGACCCGCACTGGCTGCCCTACCAAAAGGCTAGAAAAGAAAGACCTGGCTGTGTGTGAGAGACACAGAGGCTACCAGCAGGGCCAGAGTGAACATCTGACAGGAGAGGACCTCCTGGACCTGCCACCTAAAGGAGGGTTCTCTTCCAGCCCAGGAGTCTCCATCTCAATGTCCCACTTGAATTTTTCAATGCATTTATCACAATGTGCAATTACATTACAGTTAGTCTCTTTTTTAGTGTCTGTGTCCTAAAAGTTCTTCTAAAACTCCACAAAGCCAGGGGTCTTCTCCATCTTGCTCTCCATGACACCCTCTGGAGACACAAAATGGATGAGAAAATAAATCAGAGAGAGAAGCACAAGCCTCTGGAAAAGGGTGCTGTCCAGGCACGGGTGTGAATACCACCAGATATTATAGCCCAGGCAAATGTTTTGGAGCAAGAGCTGGGCCTGTGATGGCCTCTTTCCTCCCTACCTGTGCTGCGCATTATCCAGAGCTAAAACAGTGTTGACATGGTGCATCAAACGTTTCATGGGAAACAGCGTCTCGTTATTGTGCCCGTGTATGTTTTGCTCCAGGTAGAAGTCATCATCCAAGATCACACCCAGCACATGCTGCCCTGGCTGTGCCTGAGTGGGTAGAAACCAGAAATAAACAACTGGCAAGTTCCAAAGAGAGCTTAATGGTCCCCTAGCACCCTATGGTCCTATGATCCTAGAATCGGAGCATTTATTCTCTTCTTGCATGGTGGTATCTGGAAGGCTGTGCTTTGCTTCCCCTTCTATGCAGTACACTTCTTGGCTCCAAAAGCCTGGAAAATAGCAACACCTGTGTTAAAATGGCAAGGAAATCTTGGCAGCAAAAAGCCTCACCTTTGTGATTAAAAAAAAAAAAATTGTAAAGCTATATACCCAAATCATGTGCTCTGGAGAGCATGGCATAGGGAAGTTGAATGCATACCACCACAATAGCTGGGAAAAGGACCAGCAAGATGATTCACTTCACACTATAAATAAAACAAACTTTTTAAGTTTTAAACAGTTACATGTTCAAATGAGAACTGGAAAAACATTGCTGAATATTTGCTTAATCAAGGGTGAGGAAATTCTTATTAACCACATTTAGCCACAAAACTGAGGAGGAAACCCTAAGAGAAAATACTGATGTAATCTACACAGAAAAGTTTTAAGATTTTGGATATCAAATACAAGAATAAGATTAAAGAATAAGCCTCAAAACAGGACCAAATATATTTAACATCGATTAAGAAAAAGAAGAGTTCATAAAACAAACATAAAAGGATCTTTTACAAATAAAGGAAAAGGTGATGCCCCCACCCTTAGAAAACGAGCAAATAATGTAAACAGGCAATTCACAAAGGGAGAAATCTGAATGACCAGTGATCATTCAGAAAGAAATCTACTTACAAGTAATTAAAGGAATAAAAATTAACAAAACAATGAGATGTTACATTTCAGCTATTCAAATTTGTGATTATGAGAATGAGGTACTGCACCTGGCCTTGATAATTTTTGCTTAAGCCCTAATCTTTTTATTTTTTATTTATTTTTATTTATTAATTTTTAGAGACAGAGTCTCACTTTATAGCCTTTGGTAGAGTGGCATGGTGTCACAGCTCACAGCAACCTCCAACTCCTGGGCTTAGGTGATTCTCTTGCCTCAGCCTCCCAAGTAGCTGGGACTATAGGTGCAGGCCACAACACCCAGCTACTTTGTTGTTGTTAGTGTTGTTGCAATTTGGCCGGGGCCAGGTTTGAACCCACCACCCTCAATATATGGGGCTGGTGCCCTACCCACTGAGCCACAGGTACCACCCTTAAATCCTAATTTTTATGTCGAGGCCTTCAGTAGACAGAATAGCAGCCTCCCAAAGATGCTTACACTCTAATCTCCTATGAATATGCATCTTATATGGCAAAAGGGAATTGAAGCAAGTGAAATTAAATTTCCTAATCAGCTGACTTTAAAAAAGGGAGATTACCTTGGATCACCCAGGTGGACCAAATGTAATCCCAAGGTTCTTCCACATGGTAGAGGGAGGCAGAAGAGTCAGTGTCAAACTGATATGACATGAGAAGGACTGCTGCAGCCATGCTGGCTTTGGAAATCAAAGGAAGGGGCCATGGGCCAAGGAATGCAGGCATCCACTAGGAGCTGGAAAAGGCAGGGAGAAGGATTCTCCCCTACAGCCTCCAAAAGGAACACAGCCCTGCCTCACCTTGATTTAGCCCAGTGAGACCCATTTCAGATATCGGCCCTCCTGAGCTAGAATGTGATAAATTTACATTGTTTTAAGGCACTAAATTTGTAGTAATTTGTTTCAGCATAGAAAGCTAATACAATATTCTTTTCTTCCCCAAAATTATCTTCTGGCAATTTATCCTACTAGGAACATTCAGAAAAAGTAACCAAAGATTTGTATGTGTGTGTATGTATACATACATATATCACATTTATAAATTTCATGCTATATAATAGTGGCATTTGGAAACCAATTTTATTGCACATCTATAAAATGGCTGAAAATTTATGTATACCTACAACATGGAATACTATGCAGCCTTTGAAATCATTTTGACAAAGACAATTTCTTTCCTTGGGAAAGCGTCCCCAATATGTTGGCTTAAAAGCAGGTTATAAAATAGGGCAGCGCCTGTGGCTCATGAGTAGGGTGCCAGCCCCATATACTGAGGGTGGTGGATTGGAACCCAGCTCTGGCCAAACTGCAACAAAAAATAGCCAGGTGTTGTGGAGGGCACGTGTAGTCCCAGCTACTCAGGAGGCTGAGGCAAGAGAATTGCCTAAGCCCAAGAGCTGGAGGTTGCTATGAGCTGTGATGTCACGGCACTCTACCGAGGGCAACAAAGTAAGACTCTGTTTCTAAAAAAGAAAAAAAAAAAGCAGACTATAAAACAATATAAACAGTATCATGGAATCTTTGAAATAATGCATGTGTCTCAAAGAGACACTGTATGTATCTTTAACACATCCATTTATACCAAAACATTAACCACGGACAGTGGGTAGTCGGATTATAAATGACTTTATTTTGTGTGTGTGATTGTCTATATTTTTTTAAGTATCCAGCCTGAAGCTTGTATTAATATTACCTAAGCAATTTTGAAAAAAGTATTATGAAAGTATGTTACAGCACATTCACATAATGAAAAAGCATGGCACAAATTGTAGAAAGATATTTAATGTCATTGGAAACCATTGATGATTTGGAAACTATTAATGATATATTGCTAATTGAGAATGTTTCCATGATGGTAAATACATAATGAATCATATTGTGTTAATGTATATACATATGCACAGAAAAAAAAATGGAAACACTAAAATGCTTACAGAGGTGGGATTGAGAAACTTTTATTGTCTCTATAGGTGTTCTATAATTAGAAGAAAATGGGTCATTTTTGTTTTGTTGTTGTTGTTGTTTCTTGCAGTTTCTGGCCGGGGCTGGGTTTGAACCTGTCACCTCCAGCATATGGGGCTGGCGCCCTACCCCTTTGAGCCACGGGCGCTGCCCCCAAATGGATCATTTTTGTCGCTGTCAATATTTAGGAATGCACCCAGTGCAGTCTCCTGGTGTAGGGGCTGCAGGGACCAGCAGGGGGGCACAGCCACAAGCTCAGTGAAGTCCTTATTGCCTCCCTGGTAGGAACATGTCACCCACAGGCACGGGGTACACCAGTCCAAGCGAGTGGGCCAGAGGGCACAGATGAAGCTCAGCAGCATACAGCCTTAGATGTGTAAGAAGCATCTCCCTCCCTTCTACTTGCCACTTCCTAGAGGCTGTTATTTCTTCTCTCCCCATGTTGTGTGTCCTTGTGTGGTTACCTCTGCTTGTGTCTCCATGAATATTTTTTAGGTGGATTTGAAGGAGAAAAGCCAAATGTGCATGTTCAATCCACTCTCCTTAACCAGAAGTCCAAGTTCTGAGCTCTTCGTGGATATTGACTTTATTAAATTTCACAGTGACAACAAGGAGTTTATAGGAATTATTGTCATCCCATTTATTGGTGAGAAAAATGGAGTCACAGAAGAGCTAAATAATTCATCTGGAGGATCCTGGCCTTAAGTCACATAGGATTCTAGGAGAAAGGTCTTGTGTGGCAATTACTAGTGTGTAGGCAGGAAAACAGGCGGAGGGGAGATGCAAGGCCAGGGACTGGCTTGTGCAGAGTGTGTGAGCAGCATGGCCATGTGGAGAGCCCCACAGAGACTACAGTCTGTGATTCTAGATTCTATAAAAGGACTAATAGCACCTGTTTCTTTGCACCAGGAGGAATTTGGATTTTAAGATGCACTGGATGCTTTCAACATGCACTTTCCTCTGTATCAAGGCTACCATGGTCAATCCTCCTGGTACTGGGGGTTTGGGCTTGCAGAGCTGTCTTTTGTGAATGAGCTCCAGCACCTACCCCAGGCCAGGCAGAGATCCAGGAAATCTCTCTCATCTAAGAAGACAGATGGGGAACCAACCTGTGGCCGAGCTGAGAGTGGGCTATGCATGAGCGACACACAGCAGTAATGAGATTTTTACACCCTGTCTCCTGCTCATCACACAGAAATGGCAAGCTCACTTGGACCCATGATCATCGGGCCACACTTGGGGGTCTTTTGTAGATTCCCAAGGATGCAGAGTGGTGTCCTCCTAATTGAACAGCAAGTCCAATGGTGGGGCCAGGTGGCCATGGGCCTCTGGTGCTTATCAACCATCTCCCAGAGAAGCCAAGGCCATGTGATGCCCAGGGGTTGACATGATAATCAGGTGCCAGAGGGATTTGGCAGTTCTTATGCAAACACTGAGACGTGCCAAGATCATTTGGCACAAGCTACCTTTCAGGCCAGCCTGGAGACCAAACAAGATCCAGGCGCAACCAGAGAGTCCACTTCAGGTTTGAACATTTCCAGAAGGTCCAGTTTTCAAATCAGAAGTGGAACTCCATGTGGGACTGCCAACTGTCCTGCCCCATCCACGTCACCTGGCAAGGAGCTGTAAACCTCTCTCCAAAGGCCCCTTAGCCCCTCCCACTCAGTGCTGGGTGGTACTGCAGAGACAGAGGTAATCTGGGAGGCCTGGGCCCACTGGTAGGATCTGGACAGAAGCTAGGTTCAGTCCTCCTTATCCTGAGCACTAGTGGCAGGAACGCCACCCTCAGGTACCAACGGGCAAAGCAGGCTTCATCTCACCTGGGCTTAAGGAATGTCCTGCAGAGTGGGTGATCCTGAAAGTGAGCACCCACTCCAGTGTTCCTAAGTTTAGAGGCCGTGTAGAAACAGAGGTTCTAAATCCTCCAAACTCTTTCTGGAGCTGCAGTATTCCAAGTCAACTCACAGGCCCATAGCTGAGCCTCAACATCCTTAATACGGAGCATCAAGTAGCCACATGTGGTACAGTCTCAGTCTTGGGGAGAAGCCCTCACACACTGTGCCTCGGGGAAAGGCAGTGCTAAAGATGCCCAAATTCTTTAAATCTCAGTTTCCATGCATTAATCTCCATGCCCCATCTGCAATCCAGAAATTCTAAATAGATCAGAATTGCCTTCTCTGTGTTCCTAAAAAGAGATTCAGTTTCAAAAAATCAAGTAGGGAACTTAAAGAAATATTCTGGGATTTCAGAGTACAGATCTTAACTTCCATAGGCTGTCTTATAAAAGTACTTGGTTAGAAGAAATGGAAAGGAGAATAAAACTATGTAGAATCTCAGGGCACTAGTGATGCACTAAGCACCACCCCCAGAACATGCTGCCAGTTTAAAAGGTATCCCTTCTCCACAGTCTCTGCTTGGCAAACTCCTATTCATCCTTTCAAACCCAAGTTCATATGCTCCTCATTTGTAAAATATTTGCTGACCACATTTTCCCTTTTCACCTCTAGAAACCGTTAAGTGCCTTTTATCTCATGCAGTTCACATAGCTCTTAGCCCATAATCCCTGTCCTAGAACCTATGTGTTATAATCCTAATCTATATTTTAATCTGCTAGATTAGAAATGAAAAACACAGCTATAAATAATAATAATTCATATCTTCCATACTGGCAAGCAGGCAGGAACTGTCTTAGGCAGTTTATTATAGTATGAAACTCAAACACTGCCCCAGTGAAGGATTACCAGACTGCCTGGGCAACAAGACAATCTGCAGATGAGTGAGTTAGACTTCTCTCCTCACCACCCACAGCCCATTATGGATAATAACCTGACTCTCTCTCTCTGTCTTAGGCTATAGAAAAATTAAAACAGAATGAAATCAAAATTCTTTGTAGTCCCTCACAATGATAGGTAAAGAAGCATACCTGTATTCTTCTCTCTTGGCAAATGGGCTCTGAGAGCTGCTGTATCTTGTGTGGACTGTTGTGTGACATGTGCCCCAACTGTAGCCAAGTTGATCCATCATTGACCCCAGGCAGGGAGACCCAACCTCAGGCTCCTGGGAGAGATGGGAAAGCATAGGCTCTAGAGCCAGAATCCTGGGGTCCAAATCTTGGCTCTACCACTCCCCAGCTGTATGATCTCAGGTTAATTACTTGACATCTCAAAGCCTCAATGCTCTTATCTGTGAAATGGGAACAGTACCAAATTTAGAGAATTATTTTAAGAAATAACTGAGATAAAGTACAAAGTGGGCTTGGAACAGTTATTGGCTTATAGCTGGAGCTTAACATGGCTAGTTATTTTTATTTTTGTTCTTTCTATTATCAAAATAATCAGTATAAATCATGCCCTCTCTCTTTCTCAAGTGTTTAGAGCAAAGCGAGAAAACCTTGCAGGACCCCAAGAAGGTTTGCTTTTCTGTGTGTCTTCCCAGGCTCTCTGCTGTTCCTTTCCTGTCACAGTGTCCTATCAGCCAGTCAGCCTGATTAGGGAGGAAAGGGAGGAGCACAGGGCCCCACACAGACACCTCCACCTGTTATTCATAGAACTTTACTGTCTCCCTTCCCCCTGGGGCTGGAGGGGGCTGCAGGGTAGAGATAACTTAGGTAAGAAAGAAAGCACTTTGGAATGATAAGTCAGGTGTTCTGAAATACATCAGTCCTGGGTATAATCAAAAAGAACTGGGGACTAAAAGGAAGTAGGTGTCCCCCCAAGGAAGGCTAAGCTTGGTACACCCCACCCTTGTCATTGTAGTGGCCATGAACCTGCCTGGCCCTAGCCTACAGCCCCAGCTGTAGATCAGTTCTCCTCCATTTCTGAATCTAGCAAGCACCTGACACACTGTAGGAGCTCAGAGGTTGAATAACCAAAAATAACTAGACTTGGACAATCTCATTTTAAGCCATGCTTAACTTAAAGTCAAGACTGGTAATAGGTTGATAATAGATCACTGATTATTGACTGCTTGTAAAGTTCAAATTGAATTAGATAAAGGGGCATAGATGATAAATCATCTCTAAATAGAGAGAAGAAATATAGAATAACATTTCCCCATTTTTAATGAGAAATCTTTTGAGGAAATCATAATATTAATAACACCAGAATGACAATTGTAATCAAGTTGTATTTGATGCTTACTTTCATTGAATAATGTCTTTTTATTGAAAGTCTATTCAAAAGTCAGTGACTAATTTTTATTGAATATAACAATGAGTTGAGACTTTTATTAAATCCTTACAACAATCCTAGGGTGAAATATCACTGTCCCCACTTTGCAGATGATGAAGTTGAGGTTTAGAGGAGGCTATGTACTTGTTCACAGAGCTTGTCAGTGGTGAAGCCAGGACCTAAGCCAAAATAGTCTGGCTCTAGACCTGAGCTAAGATAATTCTGCAAATGGGTGTGGAGTCCCCACCATGCCCTCAGCTTCTTCTGCAGGAACGTGGACATGGAAATGTGGCTCTCCCTTCAGAGAGGGCATGACCTCATTCTAATGCCAGAACACATGCACTGAATTACTCAGTAGCCAAATAAGAGTTAAGTCAGAAAAAAAAGAAAGAAGGAAGCAAGGGAGGAAGGGAGGGAGTAGAGGACGTGAGGGAGGGAAGGAGAGGGGAGGGAAAAGAAGAATAAAAAAGAAAAGAAAAAGTGGTGGTATGGTTTCTTTATCTGCTGCAAACATTGCACCACCTTGCCCCATTCTGTGTTGGCCTTGAACAATCTCAGCTCTAGAACCACCTCCCTAGTAACACGTCGTGTGGTCTTGGCCAAGCTCTATCACCTCTCTGAACTTCAGGCTTCTTAGCTCAAATCCCATCTATAAGCTTTCATTGAGCACCTCACTAGCACATAAATGGCTTTAATAAGAACTGGGACCGGGTTGACCAGATTCCTCCCCCAAGATGCTCCCAATTTATAAATACAGAGAGTTAAACTGGCACAGCATAGAATATATGTAGAAGGGGTTTAATTGTTGCTATGGCTGTTTTTCTTTTTTTTTTTCTTTTGTTTGTTTGTTTTTTAAAAGTGAATAAAGCTTAAGATTCTCAGACTTACAAGGAAAATGCTCTTGAGAGACGCTGGTGATAATGATGGTCATAAGAACAATTGTGTAAATGTTTGGCAGGGATATCTTTCTTTCAAAGATTTCACAGTGCTGAAGAAGTTAATTTGTAAATTAAAATCAATTATCTTCATGTAATCGCCTCTGCCTCCATCTCTGCCACCCCTACCTCTTTTATCCTCCTTTGGACTTGAAGACCTAGTGTTTGGAAGTGGCAGCGTATGGGGTCAAAATGGAACCTGAGTGCTCAGATTAATGGAAACCCTGAACCCTGTGCTCAGATGAACGGAAAGAGCCTGAGCCTCTCAGCACTGGCACCCTTTCTCAGTCTCATTCTGCTGAGCTCCTTTTCCTAGAGAAGGATGCCAAATCCCTTCTTGACTGAACCCACCCAACCATTAAATGCAGTACCCTCAATAACAGTACAACTCTCACACTGAAGACCTTCTGGGCCCTTCTCGGCTGTGTGGTCTTGACTTAGTCACTTTTCCTCTCTGATGCTCCTGTTATTCATCTATAAAATCTATATAATGGCCAGCCACGGTGGCTCGTGCCTGTAATCCTAGTACTCAAGGAGGCTGAGGCGGGAGGATCACCTGAGCACAGGACTTCGAGATCAGGCTGAACAAGAGTGAGAGCCCGTCTCTAAAAATAGCCCAGCCTTGTGGAGGGCAATGTAGTCCCAGCTACTCAGGAGGCTGAGGCAAGAGGATCGCTTATGCCCAAGAGTTTGAGGTTGCTGTGAGATATGATGCCACAACACTCTACCCAGGGCAACCGAGTGAGATAATCTCAAAGGAACCTGTATAATACTACCTGTCTCAAAGGTACTGCTGTGAGAATTAAATTATTAGAAAACATGGTTACTAGGGACATCACTGTGCTTTAGGCCACACTGGTTCTTAAAAAACTTGTAACCCAAATCCAACCAACCAGGCCAGAAGTCCAGTCTATGCACCGAGTAGCTTTTAAGTAAACAAGAGTTTGACGGCCAAAAATCGTTTTTTAAATTTTTAAATCTTTTTAAAAATTTCTTAAAGACCATTGAAGGAGATTGAACTCACACTGTATAGCAAAACTTTCTAAAACACTCTTCCCTTCTACTCTGCTCTCAACCTTCACCCTGGCCCATAGCTGACCCACAAGACTTTGTTGTCCTCCCTCATTTCACCTAAGGCCCCAGACAGCCCCACAGACTTCTTAGTTCTGCTTTACTCCTGACTCTCAGGCTCCCCTTTCTTCCTTCTAGGGATCCCTCCCATTCCTGAATGAAGTGCTTCACCCAAGACATTAGAGGCCCTTCCAGTTCTACGTTATTTCTCTTCATTATTCCGCCAGCCAGCAGAAGGGATAGAACCGGAGGGGAAGACTTCGAGTCCTGCTGAGAGGGACAGAGATGTGCAAATGTCTGCGAATGCTCCCACATGGCTTAGATCTGATCAAACTACGCATAAACAGTTTGACTTTCTGCTATATAGATGTACGAAATAGAGGCACTCGTTGTTGCTAGAGCAAGGGCTTCAAGCTTCAAAGGCTGACCTGGGTTCTTACCTGGAGAATGTCCCGGACAACGCACCTGCCTTAAGGATACCTCTAGCCCACCTGGTCTAATGTTAGAAAGAGGCCAGATGAGCCTGTGAAAGGTCTTCTGACCCTTGCAGCCCCTGCTGGAATAGAGAAAAGAGAAGAAACTCTCCTCCTCCAAAGTTGGCCACCTCCTTCCTGCCACCCCACCCTGTTTGGCCATCAGATGAGGGAGGAACCTCTCAACCAGGACTGTCATTTTATAGCCATAGCACTGAAAAGAGCTCAAGAGAGAAATGAATATTTATTCGAAAGAGGAAACTGTGTTCTTCTCATTAACTTACTTTTATCAAAATTTCGTTCCCTGTTAGAGTAGCATTATTGGGTGTTTTCAAGGCCTCTATCTTGCTGTTGACATCAGAGTGGAGGGAAGAGAAACCTTGAACTTCCTCTAGAAGAAGGGTCAAGCCAGCCTCCTGCAGACATTTGCTAGCATTTGCTAGATAGAGTCTTTTGTATTTGGAACTGGCAAGGGGTCCACCAAAACCTCTGATACTCAAGAATCAAGAGAGTCACCTCATTTGGATCCAAGCAGAATCCTGGGGCCAATTCCCTAGAGGATGGCTCATCACTCAGCAAGCCACTGCGAGGGTCTGCGGGTCCCCATTAGGGCTTAATGTTATTCCCATGGTAAGTGATGACTGAGTTCAACTCATTTGGAATGGGTCCGGGTGTGGTTTGCCCGTGGAAAAAGATGCATTAGTGAGATTAAATGGGGCTCATTGTGCCAGCACATGTCACTGGAGCTGCTACAGACAGTAATGACAGCAGGAAATGATCTTTCACAAATGATGAATTCGTGTCTAGATTTGATGGTGCTGTTTTGCAAAGGTGTGTCAGGGGTCACAGCTTTGCACAGTCCAAACTGGCTTCCTGACAGGCTGCCAGCTCTGGAGTCAGATATAGCTGGGGCTAATGCACTGGGTTAAATGCAAGCTACGTTTGTACCTTTTACGGAGATGCAAACACTACCAGGAAGACAAAAAGAAAGTAAAAAATAAGTAGGAGGGCAATGGAGAAAATTGCCTGTTATATTCCAGGCTCTGAGCTATATTGGTCAGTTAAGTGATCTGTTTCCAGCCAGGTAAGGTGGCTCAAGCCTGTAATCCCAGCACTCTGGGAGGCCGAGGTGGGTGGATTGCTTGAGCTCAGACGTATGAGACCAGCCTGAGCAAGAACAAGACCCCATCTTTACTTAACTTAAAAAATTAGCTGAGTATGGTGGTGCACACATGTAGTCTCAGTTACTCAGGAGGCTGAGACAAGAGTATCACTTAAGCCCAAGAGTTTGAGGTTGCTATGAGCTATGATGATGCCACAGCACTCTACCCAGGGTGACTGAGTGAAACTCTGTCTCAAAAAAAGAACAAAACCCAACCTGTTTCCTCTCTAAACTATGGGCCTCCCAAGAGTGATAACCATAGCTTATTCAGTTCTCTCTTCCCAATTTTGGTATGGAACCTGGCATATACCAAATACTCAAGTGCTTAAATATCTAAACTTCACTCGATTCCAATTTTAGAGAAACAAAAAACAGACACATAGATTTAAGTGGTAAAAAATTAAGTAAAACAGTCTAAGCACATTAGAATGCAACAACATAATCCAATATCACAAAGTCATTACAAATAATGGTGGATCCAGATGAATAGATAAATAAAATGTGGTATATGCATACAATGAAATACTATTCAGCCTTAAAAAGAGAGGAAATTCGGACACATGCTACAACATGAATGAACCTTAAAGACATTACGCTAAGTGAAAATAGCCAGCCACTGAAGGATAAATACATTATGATTCCACTTATATGAGGTAAACAGAGAGTTAATTCACAGAGGAAGTAGAATTGTGGTTGCCTGAGGATGGGAAAGGGAAGAATGAGGATTTGTTTAATGGGTACAGAGTTCCAGTCTTGCAAAATGGAAAACGTTCTGTGAATGGCTGGTGGTGATAGCTGCACAACAATGGGAATGCGCTCACTGCCACTGAACTATACACTTAAACATGGTTAAGATGGTAAATTCTCTGTTATGTGTATTTTGCCACAAGTGAAAGCAAGTGTTGGAAATTTTGTCCAAATTGGAAAATACAGGCTCCACACCTGTAACTCAGCAGCTAGGGCAATAGCTACGAACACCCAAGCTGGCCAAGTTCAAATCCAGCCAGGGCTGCCAAATAACAATGACAACTACAACCAAAAAAAAAAAAAAAAGTAGTTCCAGCTACTTGGGAGGTTGAGGCAAAAGAATAGCTTGAGCCCAAGAGTTGGAGGTTGTTGTGAGCTGTGATACCACAGAACTCTACCCAGAGTGACAGCTTGAGACTCTGTCCCCAAAACAAACAAACAAACAAATTGGAAAATCCAGTATGTTAAGAATAGATGGCGGAATGCAGACTGACATAGACAATAAAAACACATGTGCAGGGCAGCGCCTATGGCTCAAAGGAGTAGGGCACTGGCCCCATATACCAGAGGTGATGGGTTCAAACCCCACCCCAGCCTAAAACTGCAAAAAAACAAACAAACAGACAAAAAAAAAAAAAAAAAAAACTCATATGCACGTGGAAAGGAATAAGCAAAGTGAAAACCGCAGCGTGGTGAGTGATATGCTTACTCCTCCTTTTAAATTTTTTAAATATTTTCACTTTTCCTTTTAAAATTTCTTAACTAAAAAGTTAAGATAACAAAGAAATACCTAGGAGAAGAAAGGAACAAAAATACAAATAGATCTGAATGAGATTGACAAAATTATTGTGGTCATGGATTTCTGAAGATTCTTGATGAAGAAAGATCCAGAGCTCGTTAAATGCCAATGTCTCTTCATAATTTCCTTTGGATGATGGTGGCGGAGAGGATGATGATGATGATATAGTTGAACTATGCAACATTGGATTAAATGAAAAGAATTCAGTAACACATAGTTGATGCTGACCCATGAAGATAGATGGAATTTCTAGATAGAGACTCAAAGACTGAGATTCCTGTTAACACGGGTATTTGGCTGTGAATATCAAGGGCAGAGGTGCACGTATATTATTAGTCTAAGCTGAAGTGGAAACTATAAAACCTGAATCCCAACACACCACAAGCAGATCTATTCTCTTCTAGAAGCCTCACTTTCTCTGAGAAATGAAAAGTCTATACCAATGAATCTCCAAGCAACTTTTCAGCTCTAACAATTTCCAAGTGGACTGAGCCTTCTCAGCCCCTTCGAAGTTAAGAAAAGGATAGAAATACTTCAATGCTGAATGTCTAACAGGGTCTCCTGTTGCAAAAGGATTTCCATAAATGTGATTTGTTAAATAATCGAATGCACATTGCAGTGCTCACAATAAATATATGAATACAAACAAGAGAAATCCATGTAAATATATAACTATATGATGCACATTATATGAATGTCAAATAAACTTTGAGAGGGTAGAAACCCACCATGACCACAGACAATCCTGAATAAATACCTTGTTAGACTTAGCTATTTCTTGATCCACAAGGTTTGCATTATGAAACACGACTTCTATTACTCCTTCTTCTTCATGGGCCCTTGGGTATGTCTTGTCCACCCCAGAAACTCAATAGTGGCAAAGCAGCTAAATTCTCAACTGAATATCTCAGAAGCTACCAAAATCCCAGGTCCTTTGGTTTCACATGAATGTGTCCACATAGTACGCCACTGTAACAGGATTGTACCAAGGGCTGAACTGAAAAGGAACCTGAGCACACAGAAGGGAGAGATGACGGGGAGAAACAAGGTGGTCACTAATTGCAACATATAATTGAGGTTGGCTCCCTCTGGTGCCTTAGAGAGATTCTGTGACCTATGGACCTCTAGTTAGAGAAAGGATAGCCCTTGAGCTCACTGGGGCTCCCTGAAAAGCAGGAAGTTGGAGCCATCAGGATGTGGGGTCCAGAAATAAGGCAAGAAAGCAGAACTTTCCTAGTTCTTGCAAGATCCAATGGATGCTGAGAAAACTTGGGGAAGCTGAACCAGGCAGATGTCCCTGTAGATCTTGCAAGACCCCTTGGGGAAATGATGGAATGGCAATGGCTGCTAAGTTGGGGCATAGTTTTGCATGCAGAGGTCACCCATATATCTGAGTCTGCACACGATGTTTGCCCTGTGAGATCATCACAGAGCACTTTCTGTTTATTACTCATCTCAGCATGGTGGAGATGGAACTGCCGAGGGGCTCGTGCATGTTCCACTGAAGCCATTTGTAGGAAAGTGATGGCTCTAGAGATGTCCATGAGAGTTGGAAAACACCAACTTACAGGCAGAGGGAAAACGTTTCTGCTTGTGGCCTTGTACATGCCAGGTTTATGGCTGAAAACTAGAATGAACGCTTGGCAGGTATTCTGCATATACCATGCAAAATAATTGCTCTTGTTCCATTGGCATAACTGATTTTCTAAGAAGACAAAGGTAAATCTCTGGAGGAGATTGTTAAGGACTGAATGTTCCTTGTCCTCTGAATTTCATATGTTGAAGCCCTTCGCACTGGTGTGATGGTAGTTGGAGGTGTGGCCTTGGAGAAGTGATTAGGTTTAGGTGAAGTAACTAGGGTGGTACCCCCATGGTGGGATTAGTGTCCCCGGAAGAGGAAGAGATAGCTCCACTATGTGAGAACACAGCAAGAAGGTAGCCATCTGCCCGCCAGAAAGAGCATCCTTGCTCTAAACCAAGTCTTCTGGCACCTTAATCTCAGGTTCCCCCACCTCTGGAACAGTGAGATACAAATGTCTACTGTTGAAGCCACCAGGTCTGGTGTAATTTATTATGCCCGACTAAGACAGATGTAATGATTTACCATATTTACTTCTTATCAGCTAAATGATAATAATGATAATGAGGAAGATGTTACGGATGAATTACATTACCCCCCCCCAGAAAAGACTCCTATATTGGACTCCTAACCCCTGGTACTTCAGAACATCACCTCATATAACAATCGTCTTTGTAGATTATTAAGATAAGGTCATTAGGGTGGGCTCTAAAACAGAAAATTGGAGCACAGAGAAATAGGGAAAGTGCCATGTGAACATAAAAGCAGAGAACAAGGTGATGTGTCTAACAAGCCGAAGATTACCAGCCCACCAGAAAGGAGAGAGGCATGGAACAGGTGCTCCCTCACATCCTCAGAAGGACCAAACCTTCCCTGTGAGTCCCTTCGTTTCAGATGCTTCACCTGCAGAACCATAAATGTCTCTCCTTTTGGCCACCCAGCATGCAGTGGTTTGTTACCACGGTCCTAGCAATCTACCACAATGATGACAGTGATGATGACACCAGTGTTAACCCACGATGGGTCACTTTGGAGCATCAACGCAGGTGAGGACAGAGCTTCAGGGGGACCCCAGACATGCTACTGCTACCCACATCACCCTGGGAAGTGGCCTGGCCTAGTTTCTAAGCCTTGTTTTTCCTCGTTTCTGGTGTAAAAACTCAGGGGCTTACCACCTACGACAGTGATAAGACATCAGGTCCAGGGGTGCCTGTTCCTGGTGAATACACCACAGCCAGTAGCTATTATGTTTTTATTCTAGACTTCCCAGTTTACAAATTCTTTGCAGAGTCCCCATCTAATCCTCCCAACTGTCCTCTCCCCAGCTAGCTCCTACCATCATTATTCTCTTCTCTGCAAAAAAACACAGAAACAGCACCTTCTCAGATTCCTGGGTTGACGCCTCCTAAATTTTCACCCGGCCCCAGCTTGGGGGCCCCCACTTGTTCCCAGCCACTTAGCCTGGGGAAAATGCATGTTCCACGGGAGCCATTTAATGTGTAGATTTTATGCCCTAAACAAAGATAACACTAATGAATTCACAGTCAACCTTTTCAGGCCTGTGATAGAAAAAGATTTTCAGTCACTTTAACCCAAGCTATATTTGCACCCAGGGTCACTCAAAGAAAAGGACAACACATTAATCTTTGTCCTCCTTGTGTTGAACAACCTCTCAAATAATCCATAGCACGGCACAAAGTGAAACTCAAAATCTTAAAACGCCATCTATCTGGTCCCCAATTAAAACATAATCTTTTTAAGCTGCCAATACCCACTGACCAGAATCAATAGAGGGGAAGATTATGAATGGCGTGTTCTAGTGATCTGGTCCGGCAGGGGATGGATTGGTGCTGTCATGTCCGGAGGGAAGGGAAAGTGGACCTCCAAGGTAAGCGCAGATGGAGGCACGGGGCGCAGCTGACCCGGTTTCACCCTCTGCCGTAACTGATGTGGAAATCATACCTTATGATTACAGCCATGGAGATGGTGTTTTAAAAATTCCTGCTAAACACAGTGTATTTTTCAAGGAATGAATTAAGCATCCATCCAAGCTTTCGATGGATACCTTCTAAGAGCATCTTCGCTGCCAGGTGCTCTGCTAAGTGTGAAGGAGGCAGGATGGATGTGGAGTCAGTGATGCTCCCAGAGCCATTGGTCTTTCTCCCTGTGCCTTTTAGCACATGAGAAAAACGGGGCTTAAGGTTGGGTGAGAGCGTCTGCACTGGAGCACAGCTTCTGAAGCAAGGCTCCCATCCTTTCCATCTCATCACACTTCAGGAAGCCAGTGCAAGCAACTCTGAACTTCACACCCACTGACAGCTTTTTACATAACAGTCCTGAGTGACCCCTGAATCTAGCAGTGTCTGCACCCCAAAAGTCGGGACTCCTCTCTGAAACAGTCGCCACAGAAAAAAGCAGATGAGACTTGAGGCCAAAGCTTGATTCCCAGAAGCCAATGAAAATGCTCTTCTCTAGTCACCTTGGCCTTCATTTCCAGACTCTCTTTCCAGGTTAGCATGAGCGATTGGCAGCCGTGTTCCAATTCTTTGATATGAACAAGTCAGCATTCTCTATAAACACCTCTGCTCTTCCCATTTTGGACACCAGAGGGATTGAGGGAACGATGCTGACAGCTAGCGAGCGTCTGCTGTTTACCTGGCCCTGCGGCTTACTGCGTATGAAGTGCAGAGGGAAAGAGCATGCGAGTGTGAATGCCCCTCAGAAGGGGCTGCTTCTCCCAGCGGATGGGCCCTCCCCCCTTCCACTCCCTGAAGAGTCTGTTTCTGTGGGTGGTTCTGGACAATAAGGTTGAAGAAATGGGGAGTGGACTGAGAAAGGTCCCCTGACGTTGAGAAAGACGGGAGATAGCCAGGGGAGAGTCAGCGTATACTATGAGCAAAGGGGGAGAAAATGGAACAGGAAAACACCAACTAGGTCATTTTCCACGCCTCTCGAGAGGTACAAGCTCAGGATAAGAGTCACTTCCCTCCTAAGTTGTAGAGGTTGCTCACAGCTTTGATTGTCATCCTTTTCACAGGGACTTACAAATCAAACAGGCTCTATCTCAGAACTTCTACCTAAAACCATGGACTGCCATCAGGAGACAGGGGACACTGTGGCCCATAGAGGTGGGGGGGTTAAGGAGATTCCAGTAGATATTTGTGACACTGACTCACCTTGAGTCACATCAGCCACGGGTGGCCAGGCTGGAATTCAACGCCAAGTTTCACTATGAGACCTTTGTCATTGACCAGTAGCCTACCCTATCTTACCACCACATCTTGCACAGGCACTGACAGGAGTAAAAAGACAACACCCAAATGGGCTAAAGATAGGCCATGGGGGATCCTTTAAAAGATCAGGTCCCACGCCCTCAGTGACACCTGCTGACAGATGAGCTCCGGAAAAACAGGGCAGGGATGAAGCAAGACCATCCTGATGTGGGGGAGCGGGGCCTCATGGGCGCACAGGAGAGGATCATTGGAAAGACAGGTAACACTCAGCCTGGCAGGGCCTCACATGCTCAGGGAAAAGCTGTGAGAAGGCAACTTTCCATGCGCACTCTGTCGAGGGAGGAAGCTCAGTCCAGTCACTTATGAATGTCATGGGAAGAGTTGCAGGGAGAATGTCAGAAGCCCCATATTTTCTGGTTGTTCTGATCCGTGTACTGCCTCTGTCAAAGCATAAACCGTCTGAGAAAGGTCTACTGCTGACACACACAACATCAGAAATCTTTAAAAGCCAGATCTGAGAATTTAATATAACAGTGACCTTTTGATGCTTTCTAAAACAGTGCCTCTCTATAAAGAACTTCCTAATTCATTAAGTGGGACAGTCATGGAAATGTTAAAATAGGTCTGGATCTGAGACTCGTAGCTGGAGGTTGGAAGGAGACTGGCTTTTTCTTGGAAATCATTGGATATACTCACTCACTGTCTGTCTCTCTCTACATAAAAGAATTACTTTTGAAACATAGACACTCACACATCCACGGGACCAGAGTTAATACCTGTACACATACCAGTGACATTTTAACATCGTATTTTAAAACAACTAAATTGGATTTGAAAACCTTGTATGGTTTTCATTTCTGTGGAATTTACTTTTAGTTCATTGGTGACCAAAAAAATCAGAATAAAACTACGATTGTCATTGTATAAGAAGACAGAAAATGCTGCTTGATCTTTATGAAACGTATGGAGATAGGTTAGATAGGACACAGGAAATATTTATTATATAAGAAACCCAGACCTCTTCTGTAGATCATTTTATAAGGAACCTCTCCACCTCCTGAAAAGCCAGGCCAATTGTTCCCTAAAGTGTGCAGAGGCCAAGGAGCATGTGACACAGGACAAGAGACTCCCGAGCTCTTGGTGCCATGCTGGGCCTTGCACTGTCCCTGAATTTAGTTCCCACAGCTCACCTGTGACATTGGCATGATCACCCTATTTTTCCAAGTGACTTGTCCAGGACGCGTGAAGCAGTTAGACCCATGTAACAAAACTTTGTTCATGGATTCATTAATTTATTCAATGGTTTAAAATTATTAATTGGTCATTTCTTTTTGATCAGTTTGAGTTACTCTCATATTAATCTGAAATAAGATAAAATAAAATAATTAATGGGGTATCTTCTGTGATCCACTCAGGCTCTAAACAAAGCAGAAGCGTTGATCATACCTGTCAGAAAAATCCATTGCTAGGGCAGCGCCTGTGGCTCAGTGAGTAGGGCACTGGCCCCATATACCAAGGGTGGTGGGTTCAAACCCGGCCCTGGCCAAACTGCAACAACATCAACAAAAAAAATAGCCGGGTGTTGTGACAGGCACATATAGTCCCAGCTACTTGGGAGGCTGAGGCAAGAGAATCGCCTAAGCCCAAGAGCTGGAGGTTGCTGTGAGCTGTGATGCCATGACACTCTACCAAGGGTGACATAGTGAGACTCTGTCTCTAAAAAAATATATATATAAAAAGAAAAATCCACTGCTAATGTTGTCAGAAATTTCCTTCTCTTTTATGTATCTATAATTGGGACAATTTATTATGATTGGAGTCCTGATTTTTTTCAACCATTATTTTTTGGAAAAGAAATTCTCCCTTTTAGAAAATGTTAGTATTTCCTGAAATGTGGGCATATTATAAATTTTCTTATTCAGCTATTGTTGGAAATGTTTGCGGTTTTCAAAATTTCATGTGATAAGTAGTACTGCTTTATATATATTTACACATGATTTTCAACTGCAGTTCTCTAGGTAGACAAGATACCTAGAAATTTAATTACAGTCAAAAGACAGGAATATCTCAAGGGCTCTTAATGAGTTGTGTGCTGAATTGTTGTCCCAAAGTGACAGATGAGCATGCCCATTTCAGACCAAATAGGTCCCCGTGGAGTGTTAGCAGGACTTAAAGTCTTTGGAATGTGATGAAATGGACCTTCTCAGGGCATTATTCCAGGGTTTAGTTCAAAGCATGGCCTCTTTTGAGTGATAGTAATTACTGGTATAATGACATACTTTCTTTTTAGAGGGTCATTTAAATGAATTTAAGTGGACACATGTCCACTTAAATGAATATACGTTACCAGGTCAGCTAAGTTATTTGTCAGGAGTGAATTCGAAGGCCTTAGAGGTGAATAAGCCTTCATTGTGGGTGCTACGAGTGCTGAGTCTATCCCCAGGTCTGAAACTCACAGAGTCCTGAACTTCCAGGAGCAGCTTCCCTTTTCACTTCCAATGGCCAGGATATGGAAAATGGCAGGCCATCAAGTTAAGGAAAAAACATAGTTATTCTTAAATCACTTTAACATGGTTACAAAAATCATTCCCAAGTCCATTCCTGTTTTGCTGGGAAAGAGTCTAAGTCATTCTACAGGGTGTCCCAAAGGTGGCCCTGGAAGTTGCCATGCACAGGAAAAATGGGGAATTATAGCTAAGTGTACGTTTATCTACAAAACTATTCATTATAAAATTTTACAAAAAAGTGGCCAATATGTAAAGAATATTTTGTAAAATTTTATAATTAGTATTTTGTAAATAAAGGTACACTTGGCTACAATTTCCCATTTCTCCTATGCATGGTGACTTTAGGGGTGACCTCTGGGACACTCTGTATTGCACAGAACCACAGTGCTTCTTAGGCACAGAAGCAGGGACAAAGCAATGCTCAGCCAAAATTTGAGGGCTCAATTCATAACTGAGTCAGAATACTTCTCTAATGTCTAGTCTTGACTCGCCCAAATTTTTCTGCACTTTTATTTTGAAGCAGAATTATTTGAGAGCTTCATATTAATCTTGAATGTTTAAAGAAAGGTGATATTTATGGCTATTTATAGAGCAGGAATAGGCACAGCACAGCTTATGAGCTGAATTTAGTCCATAGCCTGTTTCTGTACGGGCTGAGAGCTAAGAAGACTTCTACAGGTGCAAAGATAAAAAGAAAAAAAAAAAGAATAATCATATTTCATGACAACTGAAAATTATATAAAATTCAAATTTCAGTATGCAAAAATCAAGTTCAATCAGAACATAGTCAGAACCATTCATGACTGTATTTTCTACGGCTGCTTTCCTGCCACACTGGCAGAGTTTGAATGGCTATGACAGAGAGACCATATGACCCACAATGCCTAAAGTATTTAGTATCTGGCCATTTACAGAAAAAGTTTGCTGACTCTGATGTAGAGAACTTGTCTTATCTAAAGTATCAAACAAATGGATGAGTATATTGAAAGCCCTGACTTCAGCACCATAAAACTCATCCATGAACAAAAAACACTCGTACCCCCTAAATTGTTTGAAATTTAAAAACATACTGAACAATTGAATAAAGTAGAACATAAACACAAATAGTCTGTGACCCACCTTAGGTAAATAAATGCCTGATATCCTAAATGCAGTCACACTTCCATTTTCTTATTTTTTTAATCTACACTTGACTTTTTAAAAATATACACATGCCTGAGATTTCAAATGGAGTGGTTCACAAAGAGGAAGTGTAAAATGCAAACTCAATTTCCAATTTTTTTTTTTTTGAGACAGAGTCTCACTATGTTGCCTTCGGTAGACTGCCGTGGTGTCACAACTCACAGCAACCTCAAGCTATTGGGCTTTAGTGATTCTCTTGCCTCAGCCTCCCAAATAGCTGGGACTACAAGCACCTGTCACAAGGCCCAGCTACTTTTTTGTTGCAATTGTCATTGTTGTTTAGCAGGCCCCAGGCTGGGTTCAAACCCTCCAGCCTCTGTGTATGTGGCGCGGTAACTGTAACCACTGTGCTATGGGCGCCGAGCCAACAATTTTCATTTTTTTTAAAATAAACTTTATTTTATTTATTTATTTATTTTTGCAGGTTTTTTAGCCAGGGCTGGGTTTGAACCCACCACCTCCCGCGTATGGAGCCGACACCCTCCCCCTTTGAGCCACAGGTGCGGCCCCAATGTTCATTTTTTTAACAAGCAAAAGAAAACAAAACAAAAATATAATAAAACATGTATTCTAAAATTTGCCAAAATGATCCCACAGATCCATTAGATTGAAGTCAGTTATGACACAGGCTTGCCTCCCTTGCCTGGTACTAATTCTGTAATGAAAAGGTGGGATTGACCTTCAGAAGAGATTTAAATAGCCTTACAAAAAAATAAATAAATAAAACCCCAGCGGGCCCTCTGCCTCTAAACACAAATGCAGCCCCTCCCACCCTCCTGCTATGCTAAAGGTTGCCCCTCAAAGTCAGTAAGTAACTTACAGTAATGGATTTCAAAGTCAAGAATTTAATGCAAATCTAAGTATTTGCTTATACACTCTCTGAAGTCTCAACAGATTAAGTTTGGAAGTATTTTCATAGATCATATCTACATAATCTAATAGAGATGATTTCAGGAATACAGAAGATGTTTCCTGCGATGTGCTTGCCTGAGCACCGCTCCCCGCCAATAACATTAATAAAGCACGCGTTTTTGGTTGAATTTTTTTATTTCATCCAATTTATAGAACAATGTTGAGGGGTTTTAAATAATATTCTGCTTCTGTAGAAAGGTCTTTATCTTGACAGAAGTATGAGAGAGAAATGGACGATTCCGAGGATAAGGGATCTTCATCTCTGTTAAAGTTTATGTAATGTAATTGACTTTGTTAAAGGACGTTTAGGAATTGTGTGATTTACATCTCAGGAGAGCTTAATACATCATCCACACAAGGTTCCGCTTATTTAAATATTTCATTTTAAAAGGAGCAGTGGACTTCTTACTTCATCACCACCTACCCTTCCCCAGCTGAAATGGATTCTCCAACCCACCTATGACACCCCCCCACTGGAACAAATGAAGTCTTTTTCCCTCTTCTCTGGACAGGGAAACCTGTGCTGTCACATAACCTTTATCTAGCAAGTCACAAGAGAACCAAGGGAGATTTTCCTGGGGGGGATCAGAAAAGATTAGACTCTTAAAACTTCCATTGTCCTAATGTAAGTCATTCTTCCAAATGTAAGGCCTGACAATACACAGGGGTCAACGGGGAGGTGAAGAGGGCGGCACGCTCGTTCTCAAGCACTCTGTGAATGCATGGCTGCTCACTCCCAGTCCCACTGCTTCTTACCCGTGTGGGCTTGGGTATATTCTCCTCATCTCCAATTTGCCTTTCCTTCCAATGTAGATGCAGACCAGTAATGTTAGATGTGCATGCACCAAATGAAGAGTATGCACCAAATGAAGAGTACCAGAATGCACTAAGTGCATGCACCAAATGAAGAGTACCAGGCTCAGCTAGGACTAGTGTCACAGAGGCAACCAAATCATGTTTACAAGGAGCTCCAGAGAGTCCTTTCCCTTCTCCAGAGCCCCCTCCTCACCAAAGCTCATGTTACTGGGAGGGTTCTAACCACAGGTAAGTCAAGAGGCATCTAAACTATAAGCCAGACATCCTCAAACTTTTTAAACAGAGGGCCAGTTCACTGTCCCTCAGGCCGCTGGAGGGTCGGACTATAGTTTAAAAAAAAAAAACTATGAACAATTCCTATGCACACTGCACATATCTTATTTTGAAGTCAAAAAACAAAAAAGGAACAAATACAATCCTCCTCATGTGGCCCGCAGGTCGCAGTTTGAGGACCCCTTCATAAGCCATCAGATGGACATGAATGTGCAATAAACAAAATCAAATAGAAAGACCCCAAAGGGAGTGACGATGATGGGAGCTGCTTCCTTCAAGAGGGTGAGCAGAGCTGACCTCACTGAGCCCAGCCCTGAAGGGACAAAGGAATCTGGCTGGCACACACTGGGACAAACACTCCATGCAGAGGGCACAGGCACCCATGCTCCAAGGCAGGCTGAGCAGGTGTGATCAAGGCAGAGAGCTGTGCAGGTGACACCCTGGGGACAGAGATGGAAGGTAAAGCAAGAGCAGAGCCAAGTTCAGGTAATGTTGCGCCCTGCAGATCTTGGAACAGAGCTTTGCTTTATTCTAAGGGCAATGGGAAACCACTCAGAGTCTCAGAATGGAAATGATGGCCAGGCTAATGCCTGTAATCTAATACTCCAGGAGGTTGAGGCAGGTGGATTGCTTGTGCTCAGGAGTTCAACAGCAGCTTGAGCAAGAGTGAGACTCCATCTCTACTAAAAAGAGCAAAATTAGCTTGGCATTGTGGCTCACACCTGTAGTCCCAGCTACATGGGTGGCTGAGGAAGAAGGATGGCTTGAACTCTTAAGAGTTTAAGCTAGGATGAGGTCAAGGCACCCCAGCCTGGGCAGCAGAGTGAGGATCTGTCTCAAAAAAAAAAAAAAAAAAAAATTTAAAGAATGGAAACAATGGGAATAAGTAAATGAATAAAGATGAATGAATGAATGAAGCCCATAAAAAGGACTTTTGTAAAGCATTACACAAATATATACATGCATGTGCACGCAAGGGAGCTATGTGTTTATTCCCCTTGCATTCTGTGCAAGCCCAGGTGTAAGGGACAGCCACACCTGGGAAAGATGCAATAGCCTGCAACAACCTCAGGGCGAGGCTAATTTGGGATGCTGAAGAGAGGTTACCCATAAAGGAGGCAAAGAAGTGTCAAGGGACGTAGTCATCCCTTCTACGGGATGAGCTCCCAACTATAAATGTTGAGCATCATTTTAAAAGAAGCCATTTAACAACCATGTTAAAAGAACAGCACAGATCCCAAATGAACACTTACAGGATAATGTTTCTAAATGGACATAGTGTCACATGAATGAACACCTGTGGCTGGAGGCACACGCTCCAGAGAAACAAATGTAAAGGGCTACATCTCAGATTATTCAGGTAATGATGTTCCTAGTGCCAAGGTAGCATATATAAGCTTTAAGTAACATGTAAACATACTTATAAATATCACATGTAAATAATATGGAAATGTCATGACATTTGAAACTTTTTTAAGTTATTATTTTATATCATATATGATCTTATGCATATGTTAATAAATTAATACATTGATTATTCCAGATTATTTCTTAAGTAGTCAAAAAAATCATTTCAGGGGGAATGTTTTCATTGAGAAAACAAGGGATGATACGATTATTTGGGTTAATCTCGCATTTATGTGCAGCTTACATAAAAACTCACCTATGTGGTTCTTTTGGGTGCTGTGTGCTTGTTCAACTGCTCTTCACACATGCTAGGAAAGATGGCGGCACAGCGTCCAGAGGAGGCAACTTGCACAGGACGACCCTCACTCCTTTCTATGCCATCTCCTCTCCTGCAAGGACTGCCAGCCTGAAAGCTAACAACACGTTTCTCAGCCTCTGTGACCAGTGGGGTTACCCAGTAGGTCTTCCAGTGAGAGGTGCTTGTGCAAGATCTGGAAGGTGGGAGAGAAGCAGGAACCTTTATTGTCCCCACAGGAACATGAGGCACCCACACTTTCCTGCCCACGCTTTCGTAGGCAACTGTCATGAGGTCTTAGCAGTGACAGAAGTGCTGTGATTTCTTCAGCCCCTGAGTTCCTAAGTGCTAGCTGTGGCTTCTCTGGCCTTCACAACCCCAGGTCTTCCAGTCCCTTCAAAAGCCTCTGACGCCCTCTGCATTATGTCTCTTTTCTGCTTGAGATACTCAGAGTCAGTTTAGTGCACCTGATGGAAGCCTCACTGACACAGGATGGCAGGAGATCTCTCGGATTCCAGCCTGCAATGATCCTGACCCTGGTTCTTGGCTTCTGTGCTTTCTTGGCACCCACGTGCTCCCCTTTGTTAGAATATTAGAGCTGCATGAAATGGATAAGTGAACAAAATAGACAGTTCACCACCACTGGTGGTACACAAGCAAATGCCAGAAGGTCACTAACCTAATATTTGAGGTAGAGAGCTGACCCCATGTTCCAACTCTAGAGCCAGAAACACAAGCACCTGAAGAGGCTCAGTAGCCAGTAGGGACCTTGGGTACACATTTCACTCCGACCCTGAAAATTAACCCGTGTCAGCCAGCCTGAGCCAAGTCCAATTTCAGTGCCAAATCAATCCTGCCTGTGGGCATAAAGCAAAGAGGCCTGAAGGCGAAACAAAAGCTACCTGAGAGAAAGAGCAACCACAGGTTTCGCAGGCAGCACTGGCTCTGGGCAGATGCCAACTCTTCAAGGACAGGAATACTTTCCATCCTGTCTGACCGGCAAACTCTTCTCCTACCCCAGTGCTGCCCAGCCAGACCCGTGCTCTCTGTTCCCCTACCCCACCCTGGCCCACGGTCTATCACAGGGCTCAGCACTCGGTGTCACCACCGTCTACATAGCAGGCATCCTTTCCCAAAGCCTGCACATATTCAGGGAGCAAGAAATTACCCATTTCTTTAAATTTCTATAACTCAACTGAATCTCTATTTGGAGTCTATATTAGGAAAAGTGCAGGTTCAGGGCGGTAACATTGAGTCGCCATGATATTGCCTTAAACATAAGCGAATTTTATTTCTCTCACACACAGTAGCCCAGAGCAGTAGGGGAGCTCTGCGTCTCTACCTGGGGGTCCCAATCTAGTGGCGTGTCTCTGCCACACTCAATTTGCAGCTTCCATCTCCGGCTCTAAGTTAGGTGGCCCAGTTGTTCTCATTTCATGGTCAAGTGCAATTCTTTGGCCTTAGGTCTGAATTTGCAGGATGGGGGTGAGAGAAGCATAGTGGGCATGCAGCTACATTTTTAAGTATAAAAAACAGAAGTAACAAAAGTTGAATATACCATTGTTCTTGTAACCCTTTGTCCACAGGAATAGCAGAATAACAGCCCCCAAATATGTCCATGCTCAAATCCCTGAAACCTATGAATACGTTACCTTACATGGAGGAGGATATTTTGTGGAAGATATGTTTAAGGTTAAGAATCTTAAGGTAAGTAGACATCTCAGATTACCCAGAAGGGCTCAATGTAATTGTGTAGGGATTTCCTGGCTGTATCTATTCAGAAAGAAATGTTACAACAGAAAAAGATTCAAAGAAGTGATAGCTTTAAAGATGAAAGAAGGGGCTGGCCATAAGCCAGAGAATGTCAGCCTCCTGTAGAAGCCAGAAAGGTTAAGAAAATGGATTCTACCCTGAAGCCTCCAGGAAGAACACAGCCCTGGGGACACCTTCATTTTAGCCCAGTGAAAGCTGTATCAGAATTCCAACCTCCAGAACTACAAGAAGATAAAATTATGCTGCTTTAAGCCACTAAGTCTGTAGGAACCTGTTACAGCAACAACAGAAACTAATATGCCCAGTCACATGACCCTACCTAGCTGCAAGGGAAGCTAGGAAGCACAACCTCTGGCTTGGTGTGAGAGAATGCTGCTTCTCTCCAGCTCTCCAGCATGGAGGATCCTTACCTGGGCTGTGAGCACAACTTCTAGACCATTTTTGAATCTGAAATTTGGAAGGAAATATGAAGAGCCCTAAAAGCACTCAAGCTCAATTTCCCATTTGATCCTGCAATCCCATTACTGGGCATCTACCCAGAAGAAAAAAAAAAAATCCTTTTATCACAGGGACACTTACACTAAACTGTTTATTACAGCTCAATTTACAATTTCCAAAATGTGTAAACAGCCTAAATGCCCACCAACCCAGAAATGGGTTAATAAGCTGTGGTATATGTACACCAGGGAATACTGTTCAGCCATGAAAAAAGGTGGAGACTTTACAGCTTTTGCATTAAGCTGGAGGGATGTAGAATACATTATTCTTAGTAAAACTTCACAAGAATAGAGAAACAAGAACCCTATATACTCAATTCTGATATGAGGACAATTAATGTCCTAATACATGATAGGGGTGGAGGATGGGGAGAGCTGACAAAGGGAAGGAGGGAGGGCGTTGGGGGGACAATGGGTGTGGTCCACCTTTTGGGGGTGGGATATAATTATAAGAGGTTCCTTATCTAACAAATGAAATCAATGTAACCTGGTTCTGTGTACCCTCAATGAATCCCCAACAATAAATTAAAGAAAAAAAATGAGTGGGCCACACAAAGTAAGGAAAAAAAAAAAGAAAAAAACTGATGACATCATTTTTTAAATTCCCATTGAGAACGTGGGAAGCTGGCACCTGGTTGCCAAGTCCGTGGGGTCAGTGCCTTTGCCTCTGAGGGAAGAAACGCCAGAAGCCCTGAGGAGGGAACACAGCCTGAGGTGACACCACCTCTTCACTCTGACCCACATGTTCCCATCTCCTAGAGAGTAAGCATAACTCTGCAGCACCTTTTCTGTCTGACTCTCCAGTGAGTATTTTAGAGGAAGACTACAGAATAAATGAGCATTGAAAAGCTATCCAGACAAAAATTATCAGCCCATTTGGAAGAAGAGGAAACTGATGTGAGACAGGTTATGTGCTCTGCACATGCACATTCCTGGACCATTTTACTTCCAGATGGGATTTGGACAGACTTCAACAGACACTGGGGGCAGCTCTCGTAAACTCCAGGGTTGCATGGGAGGAGAGCACTGAGCTAGCTGGATTGATACTAATGCTCTATTTGCTGATCCTTCATTCACACAGAGCCAGGAAAACACACAGGCCTGGGTGATGCATGATCGTGTGTTGGGAGCTACTGGTCCTCATTTCTCCTACTGCCTCTCCAAGAAGCCCACTCTTGGGAGTTTAGCAAAAAGCCACTGAAGTAAACCTGGAGAAACACAGGAACAGAGGCTAGATTGCAATCCCCATCCTGGGTGATGTCCCTGGGAATTCAGTTTCTCATGTCAGCAATGGAAGTTGGAGTTCAAACTTGACATGGGAGCGATGTGACCTTAGGCAACTTATCAATCTCCCGGGGCTCAGTTTCCCCATCCATAAAATGGGAACAATGTAGTGGATTTGTAGATTGGTTGTGATATATCATAATTGCAGCGTATATGGATGAGCTCCTACGAGTGGGCTTCCTGGGGAGGCAGGGGGAGAAATGAGAGCCAGTAACTCCTGACACACAACTACTTGTCACCTTGGCCTGGGTGTCACACCTGGCCTTGTGTGAACTAAAGATGAGCTAATAGAGCCTTAGCATCATTCCAGCTAGCTCAGTGCCTCCCCTCTCACACAACCCTGGAGTTTCAGAGGCAACATCCTCCACCCCTACGTATCAAAGGCACAGATTAACAAGGGTGCTCGCCAGGCCACAGGGAGATAAGACTCACCTCCCCAAAAATGGGGCAGTGTGACTCTGCAAGTGTCCTCTGAACCTACTGGGATGAGAAAACCTAGCAAAATAGGATGATGCTGTGTTCCAGATCCTTTGTGATCCCTACTATAGTCAAAATAAATGACACCCTTGCTCTGGACACCCCACCCCACCCCCGCCCATTCTGATCTCCTTCATGTCACCTCCCCTGGGAGCCCTCCCAGTTTATTCCAGCCCAGAACAATCTGTGCCACTGTGTGTGCCTTCCCTTACCATCTCTTGCCCACATCGTCTGGTACGGACAGTTCTTTTGCCAGGTGGTTAAATCATCTCCCCGGAAAGCTCCCTGAAAACAGGAGCAGAGCCTATGCCTTTGGATGTCACCACCTAGCAACAGTGCATGACAAATAGCAGGTGCACCTGGGGATATTTGCTAGTTAATTGAGTTGCAAACTTCCATGCATCCTTCAACATTTAGGAATCATGTGCTCAGGAAGCCCTGAAGGACTGGGACATTTGTGGGTTCCCAGCTCTCAGCACAGGGCCAGGCACAGAGTAGCTTATGATGTGAGATCTTCCCTGTCTGCATAGTTCTCAGTGCTTACACTCCCCTTCCAGTCCTGAGGTGTGTGATGGACACAGGGTAGTGAGTCTTCAGACAGGTGCTGCGTCTCTCTCTGACACCTGTGTTCCCCTAGCACCTGGCAGGTGCTCAGTAAATCCTTGATACCAGGATGACTTAGTGAGGCCCTGAGTCCCCCTCTTTCTCTCCATTGCACTGACCCTGGAGATAAAGGGGGTTACACAAACAAAGTCTGCCTTCAAGGCAGAGGGTGGGGGGAAGAGAGGGAAGAAGCTAATGGTCAGGGAGCCTGGCTTTTTTTTCTTTTTCATTTAATCCTCACAAGTGCTTCATATGTTGGGTAATCTTGTTCTGTTTTGTCAATGAGAAAAAAGGATTAACCAGGCAAAGTCAGTTGTCCAAGGTCATAAAACTATTATAATAAGTGACGGGGCATCTGCTTGAATCAAGGACTGTCTGACTCCGAAGCCCATTTTCTAGGCTTCCTTCCTAGAGGAAGAGTTATAAAATAATTTTTAAAAGAAAACAAACAGATACAGTAAGAGGATAGACATTAAAGTAGGAGGCAGTCAAACAAATGGCTGCAACAGATCAGCTCTGGTGTTGCAGGAGCCAATCCAGTCCACGGTCCACCGAGTGTCCTTGTGTGTCCAGTGCCAGAGAGGGCCAGGCAGGTGCCCTCAGCTGGGCACAAACCCACCATGTGCAGCCCTGGAATGGGAAATGGAGTCATACCCAAGACCTTCAGTTTCCCCGATGAAACCTTACACTCAGGACCCTTGCTCTTCTACCACTAGGATAGAACTTTCTGGACTCCCTCAAGCTCTCTACTTTTTCTTAGGAAACTTTTTTTGTTAGTATTTCCTCCCCTATTCCAAGAGCCACATTCACTTTTTCCTGTTCCCTCTCATCCTTTCCACGTTCTGCTTGCCCACACCTGGGAACCGCAGCATCTGTCCTTTGTACCTGGGGATGCTCTTCCCTCAGCCGGCCCTTGGAGGTCTTCCCTGGGAGCAAACCTCCCTGCCCTCCCCCACCTGTGTCGGGGACCCCCACCCCCAACACACACTGTTGCACCAGCCCCAGCCCTGCCTTCCCCACCTTTCTTCTTCCACCTTTCTGGGGGCTGCTGGAAGGCAGGGGCCACATGCACTCCCTGGACACTTCCTGCCCTTAACATGCTACCAGACACCCTATGTGGCTGAATGAGGCAGCACTTACACTAGCCCTCATGCTTGAAACATATTTTGTGGTTGACTTTTCACCCAACATTCTATCCATTTGCCCATTTTTCGGGTAAATCATGCTTAAATGTTTCAGTGGCTGTCTAATATTCAATCTGGTCTTCACTTATTTATGGCACGGCTGCTGTGTGCAAGCACCAAGCAAAACAAAGGGAGGCCAAAGAGAGATGGCATCTGTATCCTGCACATCAGCATTCACAGATCCAGGAGATCATGAAATGAAAGTGGGTGTCTACTCTAAAGCACCCCTTTGAGAGGTGAGGCTACAGACCCACACAGGGACTTAGAGCAAGTCCACCCACAAGTTGCTAGCAGAGCCCTGGTTGGTACCTGGAGTCCAGACCCCCGGCCTAGGCCCCTTTCCAGAACACTCTTTTCTCCAAGTAACAACAAAGGAATGCACTTCTGTATTAGACTTCCACAGAGTCCTAAATCAAACCAAAGCATTCAAATTTTTAAAGTTTGATCAGCTGAGAAATAAGGATATTAAATATGATTAAATGTGATTGCATTTGAGGGTACAGACTGTTCTTCCATTACCTGCTTTGATTAAAAAAAGCTATCTGGGCTGTGAGGTAGAAAAGTTAAATGCGACAAGAAAAAAAAAAAAGCCTGCTACTTTGCTGTCATTCCTACTTTTTGTAAGAAAATAGTATTGCTTAAGATGTGTTCGTCACCACATCAAGAACACATGAGTTGGCATCTACAGTTAATATTCTCCTCTACCCCTTAAATGCTAAAAATAAGAGTGATTAAGAAGAATAAAAAGTTATTCCTATGATTCTTTAGGGAGCATAAGAAAGGCTACATTTTTTAAATGGAACATAGACCAGAAGCTCTGATTCCTAAGCTGAAATTTAATTGGAGCAATATTGAAATTTAAGGAAGTAATAAAGTTTTTTGTCCTCGGGTTACAAGGGGAAAATTACCCATAACATTGTTTGGATTATAATGTTTTAGCTGCTACTCTATCTTTTCCCTGAGATTATTATTATTACTACTTTTCTGTAGATCACTTTGACTGTTTCTCCCTCTCGCCTCAGAGCTTTGGCACTGATGCTGAGCTGCAAGGGAACTTTTTAGAATGGCTGGGACATCACCAGGACCACAGTGGACTTGGACAAAGGATATGCTGTGACACCGCGCAGGGAGGGCCTTTTCAGTAATGCTAATTGTCATCTTGAGAAATGAGATAAATAACAAAAAAAAATTTTTTTTAAATAAAAAAGCAAGAGAGATCTCCTGGGTAACAGCTCACTTACCTCCACCTTCTAACTGAAGAGTTGGCTGGGTCTCAAAACATGGCACTGACCAACTTGAACCCTAAGGATACTTGCATCACCACCAGAGGAGAAAATAGTCACAAATGAGCTTTTCATTAGTGGAGGTTGAGGCTGTCATGAAAGGGAGGGGGGGAATGCTAAAAAAACAGCTTTTATCAAAATCATTCAAGAACCTACAGATCAGAAGAACCTAGATTACAGCAAAACAGATATTTTCCAAAAAACAGGGAAACTGGACTCTTCGCCCCAACATGAACTTGGCATCAGCTAATTGACCTGCAGCAAAAGAGGCCAGAGTGCTTGTTTTCCCAGGGTAGTGACTGGAGACTTAACTCTGGGGCCTTTTCAGAACCCACTCAAT
>CAUYPK010027921.1:0-22191 GCA_963574355.1 Loris lydekkerianus
AAAAAAAAGGGAAATATCTACTTTGGTGACTGTAAGAAGCTTCCTTATATGTTACAGCAAAAATATCCTCAGGGTTAAGTAATGTAGGTACTAGTTCCTCTGTAAAGGTTTGGTAGAATTCTGATGTGAAGCCATCTGGTCATTCAAAATATGGCTCTGCAACTTACGAATTGGATAATTTGGGCAAGTTAACTAGCCTCTCTATTCTTGAGTTTCCCCCTCAGTAAAATGAGGAAAACAAACAAACAAAAAAAGGTCACACTTTATAGAGCTTTTAGGAGCATTGAGTGAGTGATGGAATCTTAGGACAGTGCTCGACACATTGCTAATATGCAAAAACTATTAATGATTACTTTTTATTTTTACTGTAGAATATACTTTTAGAATGATATACCAATAAGATACAGCTCTGCTAGGACACATGAAACTCTGATGACCATTAGAAATACATTACCAATACTGGGAAATGAGCTTTTCACTTTTTAGTGAGTCTTATAAAACCAAAGTAGACCCAATGCATGTGAGGAATATGTAAAAAGTTCACTAATTCAGAACTTGAAAAAGAAATAACTTTGAACTCTTTCAAATGAGTACCCCATTTTGAACTAAATATTTGAGATATTAGTTTGAATTCGGTACCCAAAGTTAGAAGTAATGGCAACATAATACCTGAATTTCTGGTAAACCTCAACAGAGACTACATTTCAGGTTGCCCAGGAATAATGCAACTCACATTTCACCTGTCTACACATGGTCACAGAGGAGGGATCCAAGCTGGGTTCCTCAGCACTTTCATAGACTCAGACACCCTTTCCATTAGACAGACTTAAAGATTTTGTTCAACTAACTCACTTTAAAACTAAAACTAAAAACTAAAAAAAAAAAAAAAAAAAAAAAAAAGCACATAGATAGGAGAGAAATTATAATGGCTGATGAAAGTCACCCAGAAATAAGGTCTGGAAAGAAATAAGGTCTTGGAAAGAAACCAAGTCAGACTAGTCAGAGCCTCCATTCATCACCCACACTGCCATTTCATTATTCTCTTCTGTCGGTCACACATCTTTGCTATTAAAACTAATTAATCAGAAAATTTTATAAGTGCATATTAGTATTAAATATTTTATTGGTTTTTATTTGTCTAGTCACAAGAGTTTTGATACAATGGCCATTCTCATTTATATTAAGAATATAATGTGAATTTTAGGTATGAACGTATCCCTTCATTTTAATGACATGAATTTTTATTAAACTCACATTGATTATTATCATTTAAAATATGATTCATTCAATAATCTGCTAAAAATAATGGATGTTTTCCTTCTAATGCACTTAAACTATTACATAATTGCCAGCAGGAAATTCCACTCACACTGAATTAGAACTGTGCATTAATCTCAGTTAACTTAGCTTTGTATATTCTATGGAACACGATCATTTGGCAAAATACAAACCAATTCTTACATCTGACCTGTGAGTTGAGTTTTATTAAAACATATGCAATTAGGTATGTAATTGTACAATTTTTTAACTGTAATCATTCACCTCGCCATCTGTCTAGATTTCATGTTAAACTCATTTTTCTCCATATTGTGGTTTATTTTTAACAAGAGTAATTTTTTTATTATTTGTAAAAAAGTAAACTTTGGTTTTAGTTTCATACATGTTATGGTCTACATACATATTGTGTGTTTAACAAAATATGCATCCTATTGTAGATAACAATAGTGTCTTTCTTATTTACTCCTGTCACTTCTTTTATTGCCTCGTAGAGGAGGACAAGGTGAGAGAAATATAGTAATCGAGTATTTGGTATCTACTAAATAGCTTCAGTTTGCACCATGCGAATACTTGTTTGACACATTGTGTGACTGACTGGTCATATATCCTACAGTTTTAAAAGTTCACATCCCTATAGATTTTAAAAGTTCTTCTAAAATGGTATTTCCTGTAAATTTGGATTAGTTTCTCCATTTGTGTTTGAGTGGTAACACACTCACTTGTATCTGTCATATAAACAGTTTTGCTTCCATGTCTCCCAGATTCTCTGAAGCAGCAGGACTGGCTATTGAAAAGAATTTTTCACATAATTCCATGGTAGCTGAGAAATACCCTCCTTCCTATTGCTTGTTAGATATAAAAAAGAAGAAAAAATCACTATGGCAAAATTGGCAATGTCCTAGACTGGTGACTCTCTTCTTTGATTTCTCATTTGCTCTAGGCAATTTTCAAAGTGATTCAGAGGATAAATCTTTTCACTTAGTACCTTCTTCCTGGGAACAAATTCAATCAGGTTCAGAGTCAAGGCCAATGGTCATTTTGGCTTCTTTATACGTAAATGATAGTGCTTGTCCAAACTGACCTATGTAGTCTCTGATTTTCATGTAGAATCGACATATAAAGGAAAGATGTGCAAAGTAATATATTCTTCTGAGGTCTTTAAAATACTTATCTGGATATATACATATATATGCACACACATATGTGGATTTTCAAAACCATTACCACAAATCTCCTTGTCATTCTGCTAGAGTACATATCATTGTAGAACAAGCTTACAGTTTTTCAGGAATATGGTTTACTGGTATTTATTATATGATGTTTCAGTAATTTATTAACATAGAAATATTTAAAAGTATATGTATGGGGACACCCATTTGATACCATGAAGTATAAAAATCTTGAACATCATCAATCCCCCAGCAACAGAATAGGAAAAAAAAGGAACAAACCAACCTTAGATCTTAGATCTATAAAAAAAATAGAGTTCAAAAGGCAAACTAACACCCTGAAGAGTGGAGAGAAAGAGTGAAGGAATTCACAGCTTATGAGGGGCAGAAGCAATGTTGGAGGGGCAACATGTTGGAACTCTTAAAGGGCAATTGACTAACTTCTGAAGATTGACTACAGACTAGATTGAGAGATAAAATGCCTGGGGGAACAGCCATCCTAGTTGTCCCTACTTTCTCATTCCTAAGTTTTACCTCTAGGAGTTCCAACCATTTTTATGTGTTCAGATCAAAGAAAAATCCCCGTCTGCTTCAGGAAAAGTAGGAGGAAAGTAACCATTTTGTTCTCCAACAAATGCCTGCCTTTAAGAGAAACTATTTCACTTGAGCCCAGCAGACATGGCTTTTATAACACTAGTTCCTAACCAAGTTGGGGACAGAGAAACACAGGATTTCAGCCCTTTCTTGGCTTTCTGTCTCACACAACAAAGATGAAAGATGCATTAGTCATTTCAAGCTGTCATAAAATACTGTAGACTAGTTGGCTTAAACAACACAAAATTATTTCCTCAAAGTTTATGAGGCTGGAAGTCCAAGATCAGAATCCCAGCAAGGTCAGGTTCTGGCGAGGGCCTACTGCTGATTTGTAAATAACCACCTTCTCACTGTTCTCATACAATCATAGCCAGCTGTGTAGAACTCTTCCTTCCAGGGCACTAATCCCATCATGAGGGTCCCATCCTTATAACCTCCTATAAGCCAAATCACCTCCCAAAGGTCCCATCCTCAAATACCATGACATTTTGGGTTAGGGCTTCAACATTTAAATGTGGAATGGGGAACACAGATGAGCTCATAGCAGAAAGGAAAAGCTGAGAAATACTGGTAAAGGTCACAGCCCAGGAACAGACACTCACTGAAGACTGAGACCTAATCATAGGATTACAAAATGCTACCCCTCCCTACAACCTACCACCACATCAGTAGTACATCTATATGATAACAATAGATTACAGCTGAAAGAACAGCTTGTCTCAGATCTTATTTAAGAAGTCTTTAGGGAAATACAAAGACAATATAGGAGGCAGAAACAAGGACACTGGAAGAAATTTTAAGCTCTGACATCTACAGCTACAGCAAATAGCAAATACAGCCTAACTTTTAGCCAGATAAGCATATGACCTTATGCTGAATCATTGTTTACCTCAGTTCCTTTTAGTTGATATATCATATGTAATGCTTCCAACAAAATCTATAAAGCATGTTAAAAAGCAAAAATACACAGTCTAAAGAGACAAAGCAAGCATCAGGACCAGACTCGGTTATGGACATATGATTAATATGCTAAAGGCTCTGATGGAAAATGGGCAATGTGCAAGAAGAGATGGATAATGTATATTAGAAGATGGAAACCCCTTTTAAAAATCAAAAGAAACTGATAGATTTAAAGCATGAAGAATATCTTTGATGGGCTCACTGTAGTTTGGACACACTTGTGGAAAGAATCAGTGAGCTTGAAGATATGTCAATACAAACTTTCCAAACAGAAAAGCAAGGGAAACATAAATTAAAAAACCATGACAAAAAGGAGCAGAATATCTAAGAACTGTGGGATAACTACAAAAGGTGAGAGGTATGTATAATGGCAATATTAGAAACAGAAGAGAGAAAGAAAGACACAGAGGAAGTATTTTAAATGATAAAGTCTGAGATTCTAAAAAAAAAAAAAAATTAATAACAAATAATAGAACCAGAAAAACTCAGAGAATACCAGAGTACATATTAAAATATCTACAATTTAGGCATATCAACAAAATCAAAGACAAAGAGAAAAATCTTAAAAGAGGGCAAAGAAGAAAAATCTTCTCTTGAACAGAGAAATAAGGATGAAAATTACAATACACTACTTTTTAAATAACATATAAGCAAGAAGAGAATGAAATGAAATATTAAACATGTTAAAAGAAAAAAGCCACAAGCCTAAAATTCTATATCCAGAAAAAACTGTTGTTTAAAAGTGGAGGAGATACAATAATTTCTTTAAAAAAAAAAAATACTATGAGAATTTTCTAGCAGTAGACCTAACTTATAATAAATATTAAAAGAAGTTCTTCAGAATGAAAAAAAATTACCTAGGTCAGAAACTCTATAAAAAATTTTTAAAAGTTAGATGAAGAATAAATGAAGGTGAAATAAAATCTTTTAATTTTCCATATTTTTAATTACCTAAGCAGTAAAAAAATGTGCAAAATAATAATAGCAATAATGTTCGAGATCATCTAGCTTAAAGATAAATAAATAACATGAATGTTGTAAGAAACAGGTGAGAGACATTGGTAATATTCTTGTTATATGATACCTTCACCACCAGAAAATATTTGCAAATTATACATCTGATGTATAATATGATATGGCCAATATCTAGAATCTATAAAGAACTCATACAAATCAGGAAGAAAAAAAAATAACTTTTCAAAAAAAATGAGTGAAGGACATGAACGGATTTTTTCAAAAGAAGATAGATAAACAGTCAGCAAACATAGAAAAAATGCATAACATCACTAAACACCGAGATATAAATTAAAACCGTGATGAAATACCACCTTATCCCGTCAGAATGGCCATTGCTAAAAAGTTAAAAAACAAGAGATGTTGTCATGGATGCGGTCATAGGGGAATACTTATGCATCATTGATTGGAATGTAAAATTGCCGTGAAAACATCACTGAGATTTCTCAAAGAACTAAAAGTAGTCCTGCCATTCAATCCATCTATCCTACTACTGGCTATCTACCAAAGAAAAGGGAGTCATTTTATTAAAAAGACACCTACACCCAAATGTTTATCACAGCATGATTCACAATTGCAAATATGTGGAATCAACCTAATTGTCAACTGATGAGTGGCTAAAAAATCTTTTATATACACATGCACTATGAAGTACTATTTAGCCATAAAAAAAGAATTAAATTGTGTCTTTTACAGCCACTTAGATGAAACTGAAGACCATTATCCTAAGTGAAGTATATCAGGAATGGAAACAAAAATACCATGTGTTCTCATGTGTAGCTAGGAGCTAAATGAGGGATATATATATACGTATGTGTATTTATGAGTATATACACATACTGATAAAAGTCATGAGTGTAATGAATATTGAAAACTATGAAGGGGAAGGTAAAAGGGGGGAGAGGAATAAAAATCTACTTATCAGGTACAATGTACACTATATAGTACACTATACTGGTGACAGGTGCTCTGAGTACCCAGACTTCAGCATTATAAAATTAATCCATATAGTAAAAAATACCTGTATGTCCTAAACTTTGGAAATTAAAAATGAAAACAAGAGGGCAGTGCCTGTGGCTCAAAGGAGTAAGGTGCTGGCCCCATATGCCGGAGGTGGCGGGTTCAAACCCAGCCCCAGCCAAAAAAAAAAAAAAAAAAAAGCAAACAAATCCAACAATGTATTGTCTATATGGAGGATATTTGACAATATATGAAAAATCAGATTAAAGAAAAGGGGTGGAGAAGACCACCCTAACAAGATCAAAAGAAAACTGTAGAGGCTGTATTTTTTGTAGACAAAATAGACTTCAGAGCAAGGAAGGGTATTAGGACACAGAGTGGCATTACATAATGAAAAAGTGGCCCAAACTCTAAGACATAACAATTTTTAATTGGCAAGAGAGCATCAAACTACTTGAGGCAAAACCTGATAGAATTGCAATGAGAAATAGACAAATCTATTATTATATCTGGAGACTTTAATACCTCTTTATCAGTAACTGACAGATTTGTAAAATCAGTAAGAATATAGTTGAACTGAATTGCACCATCAATCAACACTATCTGACATCTATAGGATAGTTCATCCATCGACAGAAGAATAAACTTTCTTCTCACCTCCAAATTCACATGGAATGTTCACCAAGATAGACCACATTAAGGCCATAGAACAAAACAGAAAGCATTTAAAAGGATAGAATGGATTGTTCTGAGACCACAATGGAATTAAATCTGAAATGAATAACATAAAGACAGTTGGAAAATTCCAAAATATGGGACAGTACACAACACTCTTCTAAAAGACACACAGGTCCAAGAAGAATTCTCAAGAAGTATTTAAAAATATTTTGAACTAAAAGAAAATGAAAATACAACTTATAAAAATGGGTGGGATGTAACGACAGTAGTGCTTGGAAGAGCTTTATAGCATCAAATGCATATATTAGAGAAAAGAAAGATAAGAAATGAATTATCTTATATGCCAACTTAGGAAACCAGAAAACTTAGAGCAAATTAAATCTAGTCTAAGCACAAATCAATGAAATTGCAAGTAGGAAATCAGTAGAGAAAAACCAATGAAACAAAGAGTTAGTTCTTTCTCAACTTGGTAAGAAATAGATAAATAAAATCTATAGCTAATTTCACATTAAATGGTGAAAAATTGATCCTTTCCCCCTACAGTTGGGAGCTATAGCTAATTTCTCTATCACTACTCTTATTGAGCATTGTACTGGAAGTCTTAGCTAATGTAATAAGACAAGGAAAGGAAATGTCAGGAGTACAGATTGAAAAGGAAGAAATAAAACCAGCTTTGTTTGGAGATAATATAATTTTCAATGTAGAAAATATAGAAATATGTGAGGATACAAGTCTAATATGTAAAAGTCAATTGCTTTCCTACACATAAGCAATGAATCTTTGGAATAGCACCAAAAAATTAAATACTTGGGTATAAATATAAAAAATTATGTACAAAATCTGTGTGGGAAAAACTATAAAACTCGTATGAAAGAAATCGAGATAGACCTAAATAAATGGATAGATATTCTATGTTCCTGGATAAGAAGACAATATTGTTAAGCTGTCAGTTCTTCTTATTTTGATGTATTGATTCAGCAGAATCCAAATCAAATTTCTCACAAGTTACTTTGTGAATATTGACCAACTGATGCTAAAGTTCAAAAAGCAAAAGACCCAGGATAGTCAATAAAATAATGAAAAGAACAAAGTCAGAGGACTATCATTCTTTGTCTTTAAGACAGATGCCAAAAATTCCATTTAAACATAAACCTTGTACCTTTGACAAGAATTAATTGAAAATGAATCATAGACCTACATGCAAAATACAAAATTATACAATTTTTAGGAGATAACATAGAAGAAAATCTAGGTAACTTTGCGTTTAGTGATAACTATTTAGATACAATACAAAAAAGCATAATTATGGAAGAAAAATTGATAATTTGGACTTCTATTAAAACTTTGAAAATTCACTCTGCAAGATCAACTAGTATGGAAATTAAAAGATAAGGCACAGATTGGGAAAAGTATTAGCAAAAGAAATAGATAAAAAAGAACTGTCCTGAAAATATATACAATAAACTCTCAAAACTCAACAATACATAATAAACAACCCAACTTAACAGGAAAAAGACCTGAACAAATGCCCCACCAAAGGTGTGCGCATAGCACATATGTATATAAAACCATGCTCAGCATCATATGTGTTTAGGGGATTGCAAATTAAAACAACAATGAGATATCACTCCATGTCCATTATGATACTGCAATCTAATGCAGGTGCAGTACCAAATCCTGACTGGGGAGCAGAGCAAGAGGAACTCTTGTTAATTGCTGATGGGGATGAAAAATGGCACCATCATTTAGGAAGACAATTTAGAAGTTTCTTATAAAGCTAAAGGTAGTCTTACCATACCACCCCAGCAATCACGCTCCTTAATATTTATCTAAAGAGCTTGAAAATTTATGTCCACACACAGACCTGCATATGAATGTTTATAGCACCATTATTCAGAAATGCCAGAAATAGGGAGTAACCAAGATGTCCTCCAATAGGTAAAGGGGTAAATAAGTAGGTGATATCCCATTGTCTGGTGGTCCATCCAGGTAATAGGATATCACTAAGCAACAAAAATAAATGACATATCAAGCCACAAAAAAATATGGAAAAAATCTCACATGCACCTCTGCAAATTAAAGAAGCCAATTAGTATGATTCTAACTATATGAATTTCTAGAAAAGGCAGAAAGGAGTGACTGTACAAATATCAATGGTTCCTAAGATATGGGGGAGGAAAGGTTGGGGGGAGGAAGAAGGGAAAGAAGGGATAAAAAGGTGGACTGCAGAGGATTTTTAAGAGAGTGAAGCTATTCAATATGATATTAATAACACACACATATCATGCATTGGTGCAAACACACTGTGCTTTACAACACACAGGGTGAACGCTAACATAAATTATGTACTTTAGTTAATCATAATGTATCAATATTGGCTAGCAGTTATAAAAAATGAACCACACCAAGGCAATATGTGAATACTAGGGGAATCTCAGGAAGAGTGGCAGAAGGGGTATGTGGGAATTCTCTGTACCTTTCTACTCAATTTTTCTGTACGCCCTAAAACTACTGCAAGAAGGAAAGCCATTTAATTTAAATCAAATTAGATGTAAAATTTCTTTTTTGTTGCATTTTTGTTTGTTTTTGAGACAGAGCCTCACTCTGTTGCCCTAGGTAGAATGCTGTGGCATAGCTCACAGCAACCTCAAACTCTTAGATCTGAGCAATCTTCTTGCCTCAGTCTCCCAAGTAGCTAGGACTACAGGCACGCACTATTATGCCCAGCTAGTTTGTCTATTTTTTATTTTTTAATAGAGATGGGGTCTTGCTCTTTCTCAGGCTGGTCTTGAACTCTTGAGCTCAAGCAATCCACCCTCCTTGGCCTCCTAGAGTACTAGGAGATGTGAGCCAAGGCGTTCAGCTAGATGCAAAACTTCAAGAACATTCCGTAACATGTAATTCTGAAAATCCATACCAAACTTGTGGTTTATTTTAATATCAAGGATTTATCAATTTGTCATGGGCAGCCTCTTTATTAACATACTAAATTCAACAATGACAATCATCAATTCTGTAAATTCACAGCTGGGTGTCATATGCAAATAGAGAACATCTCCTACACCCCTGACTGCTATGGCCCATCAATTTATTTACTTATTTATTTATTTATTAGGTAAAGTACCTCTTATAATTGTGTCCCGCCCCCAAGAAGTATGCCATACACCATAACCCCACCCACTCCCCCTTCCCTCTACCTGCTTCCTCATGCCCCTGCCCCTCACCTTGAATTGATCTGAGTTTTTCTCTTATGAGGGTTGTATTAGATCATCGACTGGCTTCATATTAGCGTTGAGTACATGGGATTCTTGTTTCTCCATTCTCGTGATACTTTATTAAGAAGAACATGTCCATCAATTCATTTTTAAGGTTTAAAAACGGATTCACCTTCTATATAGTTCATAAGTATGTCACTAGTTCTTACATAAATTGATTCTGGAGCATCTGTGAGAAGCCTTAAATACCTCTCCTGCCCCCATGGGAGTGAATATGACTCATATATAAACAGACACTTTTTTTAATATCTAAAATCCCTATCAATTTCGTGGCAACTATAAATAACCATTAATTTACAACCCTAAAACTAGTTTCTTCGATTATGCTTCATATAATTATATATATTTTAAATGCAAATATTTGTTTATAAATATTATTCAAAGAACTAATAAGCTCTTTTAAATACGAAAATATCTCACTTTCTCTAATTATGATAATTTTATAGCTGGATAAATAGCATGTCAGACTGCTTGCTCCTCCCTTATCCATTGTGGTGCACTCAAATGGGAAATCTAGAAAATAAAGTCTGTGGCAGATTTTCCAACTGCCTCTGGTTTTGAACATTGAATGCTAAGGAAATGTGTGCTTTTCTTCACAGTTACCAGATACAAAAATCACTGAAAACACAAGATCCATTATTCTCCAAAGCAAGAGATATTTATGATAGTTTATTTAACATTAATTATTTTTTCTAAATAAATCTTCTTCATATTTCATCAAGCCCAGTTATCATAAAACAAATTCTGAGTCCAGAATCTGGCATTTCAAATCCTCTAAAAGAATGAAAAGTTTTTAATTAAAAACACAAACAAAAATAGAAATTTAATGGAAAATGTTCCTAAATAGTACCTTTGGTAAGGAGCACAGACTCATAAAACATTGTGAGGAATTGTGAGCTTGTTGCTCCCTACTCTCCAGAACCCCAATTCTAGTGGCAGAAGCAGAAATACAATCAAATAGAATTTGCTCAAGGCTGACTTACTCTAATGGTCATGCAGAGGTACAACCAAAGTGCTTTGGAAGTCTGAAGAGAGACCAGTAAAATATACACTTCTATGCAATATTCACTTTGAATTTGAAACCTCACTCACTAGTTGTGATGGATTCGCATGCGTCTACTCATCATGTGTTACCACTTACTTCTAAGAACATACACAGTTGACAAGATTGACCTCTGAAATTTAACTCAAATGTCCCTTTTTGCCAGGGGGGCAAAAGTGCTTTATTACCCCAGCCCAAGCAACACTAGATAGTCTTTACCATTTTATTCCATTGTATCGTCTTCACAGAGAGCATTTATCATACTTTAAATTGTCAAGTTTATTGGTTACATTTTCAGTTTATTGTCTGCTTTCCCTCCCGTCGAATTGAAGTTCCTAGAGGGACTCAGCCTCTTTCTGTCTGGTTGAGGCTAGGAGCTCCCGCTATAAGATGATGTGTCTGCAAGGTGGACCCAGCCCACTCTCAATTGACTGTGCTGGTCTTTAATCTCACATCTTTATGTTGTTAGCAATTTCATTAGCAATTCAACTCAACAAGTACAATCTACCTCAAAATACATTCCTGCCCTAAACGTAAGACAGAAAATGACACAACTGAGAATATGATGGAAATAGATAATTGCATTATTTATCAAAAATACTGTAAATTCTACAAACAATATAGTGAAATAAAAGCTGTACTCCACAACAATTTGACAATGCATCAGTCAAATTTTGTATTAGAGAACACTTCTTCCACATTCAAATGACAATTGGACATATTGCTGTTATGATATGATTATATCTGTACATCAATACCTCCTTTATTTCAGTTTATTAGAGCCACAAAATGCTATTTGATTTGATGTTGGGATATCTTACAGGTATTTTTGCTGGATTTGGCATTGAATGAATTTAAACATTTCCAATCTATAATCCTTTGAAGAATCAAGTTTTGCATCAAAAAATATTCTTTGCATAAGAACCAAGTTTTAAAATATTCTTTGCATATAGTTAAAGAAACTACAATAATAAAAGCTTGAAGATTTAGTTTATTGACAATTATTTTTAAGAATTGATGAATGGTTCATATACGATCAAACAGTACTAATGTTTCCCAGGGTAATATGATCACAGTTTTATCATACGTTCTAGCATTAATGCTACTTCATTTTATTTACTAATAAAAATATTATGTTGGCACATTAAAACTTGATCTTTCCATAATAGATAATTTTGTCAAATTTAAAAATTAATTTATTCCATTCCTTACCACCTTTTTCTCTATGGAAACTCTGCTGCTGTTCAAGGCCATTGCATTATTTTCTCTGTACCCTATCATATTGCCACATACTTGCCCAATTCTATGGCAGTGTCTTTTAAAGTCTGAACAACCCATACAGTAAAAAATAAACCTTTGATAGAGATCAACACAATCACATGAGCGCAAGTGCACACACACACTTGCTTATAATCCAACATTTACCCAAACAATACTTAAATTTCACATGTACAAATGACATGGTACATCAATTAAAAAAAAAAAGAGTAACTGAAGTAACTGAGGTAATACACAGGGTCTGACATAGTAGTTCTCAGTAATCACTTGTTGAATAAAATCATTGAAAGATGAACATTGGGCACACTATTAATAGTACACAAATGGTTAGATATACATATATTTAAATATGCATGGTTATGGAGATTATCACACATGTGTATGGGACTTCAGTATGTGGAAGCATGTTTAAGAGCACATATGCCACAACACATTAATTAGACAAATGCTTATGGAGCATGAATTATTCAAGGTGTTGCAGACATAGAAAGAAAAAAACAGAGACAAAATCTCTCACATCATGAAACCAACATTCTGGTGGATGAAGATCGATCTCTGAGAAGGTAAATTGAGTAAAGTGTGAGTTGATGATAAACGTTTATGATAAAACATAAAAGTGAATCAGGATACAAAGGAGGAAAATGATGCTGTTACACTTGTTTATTAGTGTGGTTAGCTGGGAGAGATTCATACAGAAGCCTGAATTTGAGTAAAGGCTTCACAGAGGTGGGCTCATGAGTATAAGGAGAAGATGTGGTTCAAGCCAAGGAGACAGCAAGTGCAAAGGCCCTGTGGCAAGAAGGTGCCTGGCATGTTGAGAAACAAGTTAAGAGTCCAGTGTGGCTAGAACTGAAGGGAGGAACAGGTGTAGGAGATAGATGGACAGTGTTAACTCAGAGACAAATCCTGTAGAGTTTGGGGGACCAGTTTTAGGAATTTTTTATGGCCTCAAAGAGAAATTAGGAATTATTTGGGGGATTTTGAACAGAAGAATCACATGATCTGACTAAAGTTTTAGGGACCCCTGCGCACAGCAAACAAATAACATGTAATGGTTTCAAGCCTTTGTGTAACCTTATCTAATTCTGTAGAGGATGTGTGGTAGGCAGAATTATGGTCCCCAAGTGTTCCCACAGCCTAAAATTCAGACCTGTGGATGTAAGAGTTGGCACAGCAAAAGAAAATTAAGGTTGCCCATGGAACAAAGATTGCTTATCAGCTGGCCTTGAGGTTGATTATTATCCTGGAGAACCTGGGTGGCCCCCAAGTGATCGCAATCGTCCTTATAAATGGAAGAGGGAAGCAGGGGTCCATCAGTGAGAGATTTGAAGATGCTATGCTGTGGACCTTCCAGTGGAACAAGGGATAATAAGCCAAAGAATACGGGAAAATGGGAAATACAAGGAAATGGATTTTCCCTTCAGATTGTCCAGCAGGAACATAGCTCTGCCAACACCCATATTTCAGCTCAGTGAGAAATATTTTAGACTTGTGACCTCTAGAACTATAAGAGAATACATTTGTGGTCAGTCTGCTAAGCTTGAGGTCGTTAGTTACAGCAGCATTAAGAAACTAATGCAGTAGAACCTCCATCGCTGACCACGTCTCTACGTTGACCACGTCCTTAAGCTGACCTAACTTTCATAGACCAGACATACATCACATGTACGTATCAGTACAGTAGGCCTAGTTCCTTATATTGACCACCTCTCCATGTGGACCAGTTTGTTACAGTCCCTTGGGTGGTCAAGGGTTTTATTGTATATGAGATATTTCAACAAACTTGGCTTAGGGAAGCTCCAGGGAGAAAAGGATTGAAAGGTCTGGAAACGTCCTCAATGAGCTTCGCCTCAGTACTAGTGCATCATCATGAGATGTGGAGTTTTTCTTGGATCTTCACATCTCTGCTCTGGTTTTCTGCTTCTGTTTTCCAATTTTAGTTGTACCCATTAGTCTTAGTTACCTTAGGAAGTCTCTCTCTGTGTTTTTTTTTTGTTTGTGTGTGTGTGTGCATGTGTATGTGTGTGTGTGTGTGTGTGTGTGTGTGTGTGTGTGTGTGTGTGTTTGACAGAATCTTACTCTATTGTCCCAGGCTAGAGTACAATGGCATCATCAGAGCTTACAGCAATCTCAAACTCTTGGGCTCAAGAGATCCTCCAGTCTAAGCCTCCTGAGTAGCTAGGACTATGGGCACCTGCCACCATGACAGCTAAGTTTTCTATTTTGGGGATGGGGGCTCACTTTGCTCAGGCTGGTCTGGAATTCCTGAGCTTAAGTGATCCTCAGCCTTCCAGAGTGCCAGGATTATAGACATGAGCCACCTGTCTGGCCTGGGGAGTCTCTTTCAATATTGCCCAGTGAAATTATAGAAACACATTCTTGTCCTGATCCTATTTTTATGAATATGTGTATATAAGAGTGCATGTACATACACACATGTATATGTCCACCTGGAGGAGGAGAAAAACTTGGCTAATACACACTTTGAGTAAAAAGGAATTAGAGTTGGACATGCAAAATGGAACTTCCATTTTCTACTTCAGATGTTTTTCTTAGAGAGTGGTAGATTCACAAATAATTTACACACACACATCCTTTTTTAAAGAAAGAAAAAAATAAATACACACACTGTCATTTATCTTTAAGTAGTAAATATAGATTTTAATGCTATCATTTTACTGATGTTTCAGTATATATATATATATTTTCTAGGCCCTTCCTAGAATCCAAAATGTTGGCATTTTTCTGAGTGCCTTGTGCTTGGCCAGACATCGGTGATCAGGTGGACTGTTTTGATCATGAGAATTCAGAGTAAGATTTTTTTTTTCTCTTGCTCAGTTGCAAACAAATGTAAGGATAAATCAGCTATTATATAAACCCCCAATAATATATTCTTTGTAAGTCAAAACACTGAAATATTGGCAATTTTGTGTGGTTTGACCTCATATGTTGTTGCAGAAGAGAAATCTTACAAGTCCATAATATGCTATTTTACAAAGGCGTGTATGGCCTACCCTCAGTGACACAGTCTTTAGATGAGAAAAGGCACTGTCATACGGGTTCTCTGGTATGTAATTTAGGCAGCCAGAATCAGAATAAGTAAAATGAAAAGAAAAAAAGAAAAAAAAGCATTTAAATGGAGCTTATCTATTTACTCAGCAGTTGGAAAAGTCTGATAAGTTAATTAAGTCACTTTTATTAAGGTAGCAATGCCATGTGATACTTCAGCGATAATACATGCAACTGATGTGAACAATATTTAAGAAAATACTAGTGAAAAAACTACTAAAAGTTTATGCTTAAAAAAGTCATTTAAACAAAATGAGATGAATTAGATATGATGAATGAATAAATTGTTGTCTGTGACTTTTAAAACATCAGACTATCCTAGAAATGATAGCAGAAGATCGAGAGTTGTTCAACATGCTCAAAATAGGAATGAGAATAAATATTTCATAATATAATACAAAGATATTAATATTTAAAAGCCTTCATTCACACTTTACAAAATTCTAAATGCAATTTATGTTTCTGAGGTAATGATATAAGGTCGACACATTTCTTTTCAGGTATTTCATCAGATTAAGGATGTCTGTTTATTATCCCAAGCCCCATCTTAACTAATTTCATTCTCAGGGTCAAAAACTTTCTGAAAATAACTGCTCTGGGATGTTCATTATTAATAGTATTCCTCTCTTGTTAATAGTTTATGGTGAGCTTCTCAGCATATTATGAGACTGTAAAAATTCTATCCCAATAAATGTGTCTTTAGTAATAAATGGAATATAAGTTACAGTCTATGAGTTTCCCATTGATTTATGCTTCTCGTAACAAGTAGCCACGCATGGTCCACACAATCTAGCCGAGTGCAGCATATGTTTCCCTATTTGCAAGTGCAGAAGACTCAGAAATAATTCCAGGTTAGAGAAAATAATTACAAAATGAGCTCAGAAAACTCACTTGAAAATCATTCATTGTTCCACTGCTACATCTAATCTGAGCAGGGAACCTCCTTTCAATCAACAATTTAATTGTCCAGAATACTCTTTTGCTTGACATAGGAAACTAGAGCCAATTGAACGTGCTCCTGGAAGTGATTAAAGGTGAAAGACGAGGGCATGCAGCAGAGGTTTGAGGTACACATACACTCACGGCATTTGTTCTCCTATTCAAATCCTGCTTCTTATTTTCCTATTACAACGCTGTTATACATATCACTGACATAGATAGGCTTTATACTAAAATTGAAGAAAATCTCCTTCAATCTTAATTAGGAAAACTTCCCTATTTCATTCTTACGCCACCTAAAAATTCTGGATATAAGAACTCAGCTCCATATATCAGGATAAAAACTGAAAAAATCAGCTTATCATCATCATCCTCCCAAATGTAATAATGGTCGGTATTTTCATACTGCAGAGAAAAATACCAAGGTAATGGATTATTTTGTACCTCGGCTCTGTGTTAGTTTCATCGAGGCTTTGTTAGTTACTTTGACATCATATCTGTCCTGTTCTCTCAAATAGAATTGTGAATCGAAAAATACTTTACAATATTTTACTGTTGACTATCTGCAAATAAAGACTTAGAATTTGTACACCTATGAAGACTGAAAATATTTGTCTTTTTATAGATTCTTAGTATGATTTTATATTAGATCTAACGTATGCAGTTAGATCTAAAATATGCAGTTAGAAAGTTTAAAATGACAGAAAACATTTAAGTAAGGATGTGCATGGTGAGATGAATAATACAAAATGTTTTAAATAGCTTCATGTGGCTTATCTTCTTCAATACAAGTATGTAATGCCACAGCTGATAGAAAGTAGAACACTTCACCCACAGGTAAGAAATGAGAAATTTTAAGGCCTATTGAACACAACATAATTTCACAGTGGGTCAGCAGAAATTTATAAAGCACAGGTGTTTCTATAATTGGAGTCCATTGGAAAAAATGCACAGTATTTTATGTTCAACAATGTTCAAATACAACTCCATATGGGTACTTTGCTGATTTCATAATAATATGCAACTTATTGAAATGTTAAAAATAAGACAAGCAAACTCCAAAATTAATTATCTTGAAAAATGACTTCCTTTCTTAGGTAAGGGATTTTTGGATCCCTAATACATTGAAGGGTACACACTTTAAAAAAGTCAATGTATAAATATTTTGATAAAATTCTGTCAAGAAATAATTTCACATTTCAAAAATAAAACATGAACACTTTTACATTGCTGGAGGGACTGCAAACTAATATAACCTTTTTGGAAGGAAGTCTGGAGAATCCTCAAAGAACTCAAACTAGACCTCTCAATTCTGGGCGTCTACCCAGAAGAAAAAAATTCATTTTATCATAAGGATATTTGCACTAAACTCTTTATCACAGCTCAATTTGCAATTGCCAAATTGGGAAACGGCCTAAGTGCCTACCAACCCAGGAATGGATTAACAAGCTATGGCATATGTATACCATGGAATACTATTCATTAAAAAAGATGGAGACTTTACATCATTTGTATTAAATTGGATAGAAGTGGAACACATTCTTCTTAGTAAAGCATCACAAGAATGGAGAAGCAAGATTCCTATGTACTCAATTCTGATATGAGGACAATTGATGACCCAATACACGGTGGGAGGGAGGGGGAAGGAGGGAGGGATATGGGGGTCATGGGATGTGACACACCTCTTGGGGACAGGACATGATTATTAGAGGGACTTTACCTAACAAATGCAATCAGTGTAACCTGATTCTTTGCACCCTCAATGAATTCCCAACAATAAAAACAAAAACAAAAATAGAATGTGTGATATATGTTTAAAAGAAAAATTGTGTGATAATTTAAATCTTATGACCAAAACATTTTTTTTTTTTTTAAACTAGAGTAAAGGAGTGACCACGCTTCCTATTGAGGCTCTGTTCATGGATTTCTAAAATGTCCTAGGTAGCTTTCTGTGTAACGGAATGCTATTCAGTTATTCTATGTCATCAGAACTGTACCTGTTCTTCTGAGAAAGATGGATATGGCCTTCTGCTTTCCTGGAGCATTAGTTTATTACATTTTAAAGGCTGTCAGTTCTTCATGTAGAAAGGCAAGTTCTTTATGAGTGAAATATGAGATTATTATCAACTTTTTAAACATCTTGGAATTGGATAAAGTAAACACATCTTCACAAAATTATTAGAAAGTAAGATAGAACTCCAAGTTTAGAAAATAAGATGTCTTGTGTAAAATGACCCACCTGAGCATTGGTTGCAAAAAAGAGGCTGAGGAAGATTGGTCCATTCAAGGGATTGATTTCATACATACTACTATAAGCAAAAGAAGGCTTGCTATACTTCGTTGGGTTTTAACTTCATGGCAGTGGGCTAGTTTCAATTCTTCTCTTCCTATGTCTGGCCCTATCCCTGTCCTTAGCCCAGGTCTTTGGGTTTTTCTGCTCTCAGGACATTCTTTCTTTTCTTTTTCCTTCACCCCCCCCCCCAAATATTTTGATGTTACAAATACTTGTGGTTACATGGATCATTTTTATAATGCTTGAGTCTTGGTTACAAGTGTACCCATCACCCAGGCAGTATTCACTGCCCTGTTAGGTGGGTTTTTGCCCATCCACTCTTCCCTCCTTCCCTCTTCTTGATTTTCATTGACTTTTGCTTCCCTCTGTACACATGTGTGCTCTCCAGGTGAGTTCAGTTTAACAGTGAGTACCTGTGCTATTTGTTTTTCCGTTCTTCAGATACTCAACATCACTAACCATGTTGGAACTGGAATTTCCTTCTCTTTACGTTTTGTTTTGTTTTGTTTTGTTTTGTTTTGTTTTGTTTTGTTTTGTTTTGTTTTGTTTTATCTTTGTTTTGAGACAGGGTCTCACTCTTTTGGCCAGGCTAGAGTGCCATGGCCTCAGCCTAGCTCACGCAATGCTCCTGCCACAGCCAGTCTCCCAGTAGCTGGGACTATAGGCCCCCACCACAATGGCCAGGCTAGTTTTTCTATTTTTCGTAGAGACGGGGTCTTGCCCTTACTCAGGCTGGTCTGGAACTCCAGAGCTCACGCAATCCTCCCACCGTGGCCTTCCAGTGTGTGCTAGGATTACAGGCATGAGCCACAGCTCCAGGCCCCATTTTGGAATTTCCTTGATCCACAGACTCCCTTTGCTCAGGTTTGGGTTTTGGGACCCATTAACCTTCTTCCACACACCAGCAGGATATGATTCATCAATTCAACTAGAAAGTTTCAGTAATCTTTAAGTTATAATACCTATAAATACTTAAAAAGAAGTATTCTTGTGTTACGATGTACATAGGTAACATATATTTTATGCACTTTTCAGAATAGAAACCTTCAGCACAGGATCCCTTAGATTATATGATAGCAGTAAGAAACACAGTCCTGACTTAGGTAGAGACGGGGATTAGACAGGATGCAGAGGTCCTCCACTTGAAATTTTTCTCAACTGCCTTGGTATTACAGGCCTGACACGTAAGTAGGAACAAAGAAGTCCATCCTTTCAAAAAAATCTGACCCATCCCTTCTCTCAGCCACCAACTATGCTTGCTCCTGAGAAAGTCATTTCTGCCCACTTACACCCTCTTCTCTATCTTTTTTCTCCTCCCATCTTCTCTTTTCCTTCTTCTCATTCTCCTTCTCAGACTACCATGTCTGTAAATATCCACAACATAACTTAGCATTTTTAAAGGTTTAAGTCAGCAAATATTTTCTCCAAAAACAAATAATTTAAATGGCCAGAAAAATAAATACTTGCGGTTGACTTTCACCAAGTGATTTATCTGAGTTTATCTTGGAAGTAAACTTGTATTAAGTGAAACATAGTACCATGAAATGGAAGCTATTATTTCTCCAAATACATGTATATGACAAAACCATGTTTTCCAAGTAATCAGTAATAGCATTGAAAGCAGTGAACTTGTCATAGAACAATGCCACTTTCATTTCCTTTAACCACCAAACATGATCACAGAGCCACTATTAAGTTGGACTTAATTAAAATGCCAAACCTATTCTAAAACTGGCATAACTTCCCTGCCCTCCTCTCCCCTTCCCTCTCCTCATCTCCCCTTCCCTTCCTTTCTCTTCCCTTCCCTTCTCTTTTTTTTTATTTCAGATTAATAGGGAGATACAAATGATCATGTTACATTGTTTGCATTTGTTAGGTAAAGTTCAAGTTGTAGTTGAGCCCTTCCCCAGGGGGTGTGCTATATACCCTTACATTGTGCACATTAGGCGAGAGCACATAAAACCCCCTCCCTCCTCCTGTCTCCCCCTTTCCCTCCCTCTGCTCTTCCCCCACTTGAATTCAATTGTGTTTTTTCCCTTGTGTGGGTGTATAGTTTTTTATCTATTGGTTTCATATTAATGTTGAGTACATTGGTTACTTGCCTTTTTGTTCTTGTGATCCTTTACTAAGAAGAATGTTCTTCAAGTCCATCCAGGTTAATACAAAAGACGTAAAGTCTCCATCTTTTTTACGGCTGAATAGTATTCCCTGGTATACATATACCACAGTTTACTAATCCATTCACGCTTTGATCAGCACTTGGGTTGATTCCACATCTCCACATCTTGGCAATTGTGAATTGAGCTGTGATAAACATTCTAGTGCAAATGTCCTTGTGGTAAAATCTTTTTTTTTTTTCTTCTGGGTAGGTACCCAGTAATGGGATTGCAGGATCAAATGAAAGGTCTACTTTAGGCACTTTGAGGATTCTCCATACTTCTTTCCATAGAGGCTGTACTAGTTTTCAATCCTACCAGCAGTGAAAAAGTGTTCCCTTCTCTCAAAAAATTGTAGGGATACCTATGTACTAAATGTTATTTTGTATATGATAAGGACATGTAGATGGGTTTTATGCAGATTTCTGAGTTCAAATACCTCTTTGCCTTATTAGAAAATCATATCCCTAGCATACTGATTTGGGTATGCAAATGAACCAGCCACACTGATATTCAGGGAAAGGCCTAAGCCTAGGTTCACTAATACTTTTTAGGTGGATCTGTGATTAAAACTGTCACTGCTCTAGAAGTTTGTGTCAGTTTGCACACTTACATATGAGAGGAAAAATTCCTCTGTACAGTTCCACAGGTTCAGGAGTATAGGAAGTTCAGTGTGTTTCTTACTTCAACTATTAACATTTTCATGTCTTAGCTGTAAGCTAAGAAGCATTAGCCTTTTAAATGAAACCCTAGTTTATTATTATTCATTTAAATGAATCTTCTAGTTTAAAACTAAGGTGTGTACATTTCCAGAATAACATGACTTCAGCAGGAAGAACACTTTAGCCATCATAGGCTTCCACGGCCACGTGTGTGAATAAGGTAGTACTGAGTTGTTCCTACTATCATTTCCTAAGTATGCATCTCCTTGAAAATAATAACTTAAACCACCCTGGCTAGTGAGCCCACCTGGATAGGACATAAAGTACATGTCAGCCTTATTTGACTAGTGAGTCACATTAGTTGAAATGGAGCAATCTTCCTATATAGGTAGACACACCCTTTATATTTTATTTTATTTTATTATTATTATTTTTTTTAAGGTAACCTCCGGTTAAGGGGTAGGTTTTATTCCATAGACCACCATTCTTGGTGATATTCCACACTTATTTTTTTAATTGTTAAATCATAGCTATGTACATTAGTGCAATCAAGGGGTACAATGTGCTGGTTTCATATACAATCTGAAATATTCTCATCAAACTGTTCAACGTAGCCTTCATGGCATTTTCTTAGTTATTATATGTAGACATTTGTATTCTGCATTTAGTAAGTTTCGCCTGTACCCATTCTAAGATGCACAATAGATGTGGCCCCACCCCTTACCCTCTCTCCACCCTAACCTCCCCCCTCCCTTCCCCTTCCTTGGTCCTTTCCTCATAGTCTTGAGGTATAGTTGGGTTATAGCCTTCATGTGAAAGCTATA
>CAUYPK010027922.1:0-42679 GCA_963574355.1 Loris lydekkerianus
AACCATTGATGTTTGTATCCCCATGACGGGTAAGACTGAAACTGTAAGAGCAGGCAACCTAAGACAGGGGCTATGTTTTTCCGCCATACAAAAAACAAGAGGGAATTGTTGGGCCCTGCCATGTGCCTGAGGCCTAGTGCTATTTCCCGAGCCTGACTAGAAGCAGATCCATAGAGCTACTTCAGCGTAGCAACGACTCAGCAAGGCCCGGCCTGAAACTGCCTCTACCTAGATACAGCCAATGTGGTACCATGCCACTGGCCCTTCCCTGTCACTCACCTCTTCCCCCGCCTTCTTTCCCTGCCCCTTCTCCACAATAAAAAAATAAATAAATTCAAAAAAAAAAAAAAAAAAAAGTCAGTCCACGGACAGTTGGTACTTCCCTGTCCATTTCTCAGAGAGTTAGTCAAGCAAGAAGTTAGTGAGCACTTTCCCATCTGTCTTGGGAGTGAACCAGGCTTACTCCATTTTGTTGAGGGCTTGCAGCCCAGAAATTTGCCAGGAGTTAACTAGCATTTTTCCATCTTAGTCTAGGCCTAACACAATCACCCCATCCCTAAGACTCAAGTGATTCTTCCACCCTTCACTTCTGTCATGGATCTAAGCATCCAGCATCCCCGGAAGTGAGAGTCTAGTAAGATGGGAGCCCCATTTGGGACAGGGAAGAGCTCTTGTGGAACTGAGGGAGTCATCGGGCTTTGCCCTTGGGGGTCACACTGCTACCCCTGGCTTCCTGCATCCTCCAGCTGCACAGCCTCTCCCTGCTCCTCACACACCCCCAAGGCCATTCCTGCCTCCTGGCCTTCGCACTTGCTGTTCTCTGTCTGGAACACAGAATCTTCATGTGGCTGGCCCCTCCTCAAATGTTATCTTCTCCCCTGACCACCAGCCATAACGTGGTATTACAGTCACACTCTGTGATAGCAGCCTTTTGCTTGTATAGCACTTACCGTCATCTGAAATCGCCTTTATTTTTTATTGCCCCACAGGTTGTAAACTATTATAGAGGACAGGGCCTTTAGGTCTGTGTTGGTCACTGCTATATCCCTAGCTTCTAGAACATTGCCTGCAGTTCATCAGATATTTACAGATTAAACAAATAGGTGGGTTAGAAGCAGCCAGGGGAACAGAGACCAAGCCTGAGCCTGTGTTTCATAGGGTGCTGGAAGGAAGGCTTCCCGAGTTCCCTGAGCAGCACAGGGTCCCTTGGGGAATGTTGCAGATTTTGGAGGCAGGATCACATTCATGTTACAGAACTCGGGCCTCCTGTCTCCTCGCCCTTGAGCAAGGGCAGGGGGCTGATTGCCATGAGCTGGAACAGGACGCAGTGTCTCCTGAAAAGCCGGTTGAGGCAGCCATGGGGAGCGGCTGAAGACCTAGGACTGCAGGAGACTGTGAGCCAGTGCCTGGGCTGGGGCCAGAAGCTCATACTTCCTGCCCTCCTCCCATGGGGCCTCCTAAACCCCAACATGAAGCCCCAAGTGTTGATGGACTGGCTCAGCCTGGAAGGGGGAACAGCTGAGAGTTTGGCCTAGGGTGTGCAGAGGAGCACTGGAAGGGAAGGAAGGCGGTGGTTGGTATGTCTGCAGCTCCATATCTATCTGGGAACCCGTGGGTGGGTACAGATAGGTGCAGAGGTGAAAGATATTTGGGTTTTGGTGCCATGGGGAGAGACTGAGAGAGGAGGTGGAGGTGGGATTGCTGGTGGGAGGGCCAGGCAGGAAAGAATGTGCAGGGTGTGAGCAAGTGGGGGTGGTGGAGCTATGCGTGTGGGTGTCCAGGTGTGGTAAGTATCTGCACGTGTTTTCAGACTTGGCTCAAACAAGGGCACCAAGGCCCACTCCCCTCCCCTCCAAGGACCCAGGGTCCCACCCCCAGATCCTGGACCCTTGGCTCCCCACCCAGAACCATGCATCCCAGGCCAAAGATCCAAGAGCTTCTCCAGGCTCTACCTGAGAGGATGACTAATTAATTGTGCCACCTCTTTAAGCTTGAGCTCATCAAATCTATTTCCCAGTTTCACACTCCTGGGACAAAGCCAAATTCCTGGCACCCTGCCCTTGTCCAGTGCCTAAGTGACAGAATTTCCCATGCCAGAGGTTGCTGGGTGGGGGAGGGCGGGTGACAAGCTCCCAAATCCTAACCTACCCCAAGACTGAGAGGTGGGTTTTCCCCTTTTGATATCTACTCCATCTTTTCTTGCCCATCCCTCTCTCTGCCCATCCTTCCATCTCCTGTCAGCCTCCATCCCTCTCCTCATTCTCCCCATTCCCATTTATGACTATTGGATTCAGGACTTTGGCGTCCGTCTTAATAACTGAGGTCGGCCTGGGACTGTCCTTGCTTAGGCCATCCTCTGCTGGTTTGGGTAACATGGTTGTGCTGGTTTCCTGGAGTGAACTGAGAAATTTTCAGTTACTAAGCCATCACAGCTGTCCTCTGGAGCACTCTGAAGAAGCTATAGCACAAACCCACAATGTGCTTGCCCGTCGGAGCCAGCTCCCTCCACATAGAGCTGCCACTGGACCTCCCAGATCTGGTTAGGGTCTGCAACAGCTAGTACAGAATGGTAAATATTTGTTCTCCAGTGCTATGGCAGGTCTTACCCATAGAATTGTCTAAATCCGAATCAGCCTTTAGGAGGGTATATTTTAACTTTCTTTTTTTTCTTTTATTAACCTAGTCAGATTTGCCATTTCTTCTTTTTGTATTAGCACAAACATATCTATTAATGAAAGGGAGGAACCTAACTAAACCAATACTTTGAAATGGTTGTACGTAAAATATCAGTGATAAAGATAACCGAATATAGTAATGAAAAAAAAAGTATCAGCTCAATGCCTGTAGCTCAGCGGCTAGGGCACCAGCCACATACACCCTGGCTGGTGGGTTTGAACCCAGCCCAGGCCTGCTAAACAACAATGACAGCTACAACCAAAAAATAGCCGGGCCTTGTGGCATGAGCCTGTAGTCCTAGCTACTTGGGAGGCTGAGGCAAGAGAATCACTTAAGCACAAGTGTTTGAGGTTGCTGTGAGCTGTGACGCCATCGCACTCTAATGAGGGTGACATAGTGAAACTCTGTCTCAAAAAAAAAAAAAAAAAAAGTACAGAGACATGCTTATTGAACTGAGCTTGTTCATTCTCCTAACTAATTCCTGCCCAGAGTGATGACGGGATTTTTATTCTACTTTTTCATTGACCTGAGTATAGGTGACATTGTTCACGACACCTTCTGCCACTAATTTCCCATCTGTCAATCGTCTTTTTGTCATGTTTTCCTTTCCATCCCATTTTTGTGTATATGCAGACAGTCTGGATTTTTCTGCTATCAACTATATGGTAGTTTCTTCAAAATTCTCTCCCAGGACACAAGAAAACTGTGTTTTTGAATTGCTCTCAGTTTTTATGGTGCATTTCCCACCATCACAAGAGATAATACAATCTGGTTTGGTCACTGCACCCATTTTTTGCAGAGCTGACCCCACTCCTAGTTCCTTCATGTATTCATAAAAGCCTTTGCTGTCCACCAGGCACCATCTTCCCACCAACTGCTGAAGAGCAGCCATAGTGGGTGCTGACAGGCATGCGGGTGACACCAGCAGAGAAGGGTCCAGTATGGGGAACGTCAGATTTGCCATTTCTTATTAAGCCTGCTTGTTTCCTTTATGGGTTTTTTTTTCTTGTTTTTTTTTTTTGTTTTTTTTTTTTTGAGACAGCGTGTCACTATGTTGCCCTTGGTAGATGTCATGGCATCACAGCTCACAGCAACCTCCAACTCTTGGGCTTAAGCGATTCTCTTGCCTCAGCCTCCCGAGTAGCTGGGACTACAGGTGCCCGCCACGACTATTTTTTTGTTGTAGTTGTCGTTTTAGCTGGTGCAGGCCCAGTTTGAACAGGCCAGCCTGGGTGTATGTGGCTGGCACCCTGCCAACTGAGCTACGGGCACCGCCCCTTTATATTTTCTAAGACAGATTTTAATTGCAAACCTATTATTGTAAAGTTGTACAAAATTGGCTCCTTCTTAATCCTGGTTTTGTCCATGCTGGGTTGTTATTTTTTTTTTCTTTCTTTGATGGTACATCGGAGTTTAGCTTCCTTCATTTAATTAGTCATCTGTCTTTTGGTCTTGGTTCATTGAAATCTCCTCATTGGTACACTCAGTTCATGTTCATTTCCATCTCTGCCAAGCCAAACAAGCGGGACAGCCTCACTCTCCCTCAGCTCGGTGGCAAGTGGTTGGCAAACTAAATTCCCATGAAGGTTTGGGGAAGGAAGCTGTTATGACATTCTGCCCCTTCTTGCATCCACCTCTCTCTCGGGGATGGTGACTCCTGCCTGACACAAATCCCTATGCCACCCAAATCTTGGTCACAGGTGCGTGTCAACCGGCTATGCAGGTGAAGGTGCCTGCCTGTGAGTCACTGATGGGCAAGGAAGCCCCCAGCCCAGTGCTTTAGGGGACAGGGCCATTTGTCCATCAGTTCTTCCTCAGATTTCTGTTGAAAGTCTGCTTTGCCCCAGGCGCTGTTCTGGGTGGTGGAGACACAATGAGAACAAAGAAACAAGAAAACACACCCTGAGGGGGCTTTAGAGCACATGGGCGAGGACAGCATGACAAATTACACAAATAGCTACAAGGACAAGAACAGGGAGCTGTGGGAGGATATGACTTGAGGGGTGCTATATGATTGGGGATCATAAAAAACCTGAGGAGGTGACATTTATTCATTCAGATGTTACTTACTGAGCAAACACCGTCTAAGTGCCAAATACTCTTCCAGCCAATGGGATATAGGTGTGACAAAGATAAACAAGGTCCCTGCCCTCCCAGAGCTTACAGTTTTTTAGGCAGAGATAATTTACAGGGAAAGAAATGACTTTTAGGAAAACACACTCTACAAGGAAAGTAAAAATAGAGGAAGTACCGCGCTGGAGGGGTTTCGCTCGCTGGAACACAGCCCAGGGTGGGGAATCAGACAGGCTGATGGGCAGAGGTTAGGGGGTGGATGATAGGCCACTTTACTTGGGGAGTTCCGAAAGGCCTCTTTTACAGGATGGCATCTGAAGGAAGCCAGCAGGCAGCCTAGGGAAGCGGCGGTTTGGACTTTCCAAGCGTAAGGTAACAGCGGGATTGAAGAGAGGTCAGGGACCAGTGTGCGGAGGGAGACAGAGGAAGAGAGAAAAGGGCCATGAGGCCCAGCGTTAAAAGTTGGATTCCATTCCAGACGCCAGTGGGTGGCCTCGGAAGGGGGACACACAGGATTCGGACATCACACTTCTGTAGAGTGACTGGGACCCCCCCCCTGGGTCTGAGGCCTGTGCACACCTCCCTGTGATGTCACGGCACTGTGACGTCACTGGACACTGTGACATCACGGCAAGACGCTCCGGACTCACCAGCCCTGGAGTCCCGAACTTCAGTAACATCACGGCAGGTCCCGGGGCAGCTAGGCTATGATACCTTAGGTGGCCATGTCGAAACGCGACATCGTCCTCACCAATGTCACCGTCGTCCAGCTGCTACGACAGCCATGCTCGGGTAAGGGAGAAGGCGGGCGACCCCCAGGAGGGGAAGAAGGGGTGGTGGAGTAGCTCACTGACTCCCGAGCCCTCCCCCCTCTCAACCAGGAGGCAGGGGGCGAAGGGGTGGGGCCAACCATCACCTGCCCTCCCTCATCCAGGAACCCCTTACCTCCCTCCCCCTCCCACCGCTTACCTACCCAGGTTTGCCAGCAGGTGGTTTTCTATGGTTGTGGTGGAGCGGGTGGGACTCTGCCCCCCAGGGTGGAAAGGGTAGAGGGGTGCCTTGCCAAACCGAAGCTGGAAGCAGGTGGTGGCAGGGTGGTGGCCGCAAGAGCGCTGTTTATGAGGGGTACTTGTGAGGACATCCTAGGTGGGCTGGGTTTCCACATCAAATTGATGTTCACGCGACCAGAGCGAAAGAAAGGGGCAGGCACTTTGGGTGTGGGTGGGCTGTGTCCTCCCAAAGTCCTCCCTGTATTGCACAAACCAAGGCCACCCGCAAGTGGCAGGAATGTGCCAGTCCACATAGGCGTGGGCTCACTGAAGCCTCATGAAGCACCAGGGGAGGCCATTGTGTTCACTGTCCCCATTTCACAGAGCGGTAAAGAGAGGGCACGCTTGTAGCTGGAGGCTGGTATAGTTGGGATTCCGCTCAAGGGGCGGACTCCAGACTCCTTGCTCTCAGCCACTGGACAGTCCTGCCTCATCCAGCCAGAGAGTTGTGTGTGCACATACGCAACACACACACACACACACACAAACACACACAAACACACGCTAAACACACTCAGCTCTCTGGGAGGGCAGCCCCATTCCCACGCTTTTCCTCGGGGTCCTGGCACTGCCAGTGCTCGTGGGAGGGGTGGGGCGGGGCTTCCGGTGCTGAAGACCCTGGACCACACAACTGCAGACACTTCTAACAGCCCTTGTCGGTGAACCCTTTCCCTGCTCATCAGAGCTCTGTGACTTCAGACTTCATTTTCTCCTCTGTAAAGTGGATTTATAGCACATGCCTGGCAGGAGTCAGAGAGATGTTGTGGAGAAGAATTCAGAAGAGCCCCGAGCTAGCCCTGCAGCTTTCCCTTAGCCCGGGCACCCTTCCCCCACAGTGCGGGAGAGAGGCGAGTGGGAAGCTGGAGGCAGTCGGAAGAGGAGGACCATCTGAGTTTTCTTATGAAAGTAGCACTGAGTGGAGTCAGATCCCCACTCTTAACCTAGGTGGACAACTCTCCCCCTCTCATGATAGTAGAAAGCGAAGCCTCCAGGAGTGCAAACATCCTGAAGGTCAACAGGAAACACAGGGTCACTCCCACCAAGAAACCTTGACTGATAATACTTTCCGAACTTGTTCTGATATTGGGAACACCCACAGTCCAGCCTCAGGCCACAAGGTGTGCAACATGTGAGATCAGGGAGATAGGTCAGTTAGCCCCCAATTCCTAGGGGTGCCAGCTCCTGGCCCCACCACCTCGGGGCGCCTCAGGCAATTCCCATCAAGCTCTGCTCCTTCCCTTTTCTCCGGAGCACTTAGGACCAGACTTCTTCTTTTCCTCCATTAAAATCAGCTCCTACTTGGGGGCCTTGAAATCTCAAGGAGCCCTCACAGTAGCCCCTTGGAAACAGGACAGAAGGGTTCCTCAACTTGCCCAAGGCCACACAGCAGGAGGTGACAGAGCCAGGGCTGGCATCCAGACCTGACGTCCCAGCTTGAAACCCTCTGCCACCCAGCTAAGCCTCTACTTCGCCCCTCCTCTGGTCAAGCCTTCATCTGTAGCGCAGGCAGATGCACACCTCTGCAGTGTGGGAGGGAGTGGGTGGATGGAGAGGTTCAAGTTGATAGGGGTTTCTGTTTGTCTAACATAGTGTGATACACAGTATTCCCTACACTTCCCTGAGGATAAGAAACACCTGGACTGCTTGTTAAAAACAGGATTTCTAGGGCTTCCGTACAGACATATAGAGTTAGATTTTTCTAAGAAGAGGCTTCCTCAAGTGATTCTGTCCATCAGAACAGTCTGCGTACCACTGGAATTGATGAATTATCAAATTTTGGAATTGTTCAAGAAATTAATGTGTGGAATGTTTCCTAGGCCCTAGGAATATGTTAATTACCTCGTTCAATCTTCACAATGATCGCCTAAGACAAGTACTATTATTGCCTCCATTTTACAGAGGAGGAAATTGAGGCACAGAGAACATCACCCCAAGCAATTGTTAAAAATATACACCCATTCGATAATCTCCAGGGACAGGGTCCTGGCATTGACAACAAGTTTACTCCTTGCTGATTCTGGGAAGCACTAGGCTAGATGGTTGACCATCAGGGGTCAGGAGACACCAACAGGTTCTGATAGCAAAGATGGTTCATTCTCTTTCACTGTGGTGGTGCAGCTCATCCCACACCCCTCCCCCTTTCTCCCCCCCAAACACAGTGACCAGAGCACCACCACCACCACCACCACCACCACCTGAGCCCAAGGTTGAGGAGCCCACGCCTGAATCACTGCCTGAGCCAGTCAGGGATGAAGTAAAGCCACCGCCACCACCTCCCCCCCCTCCTCCTCCTTCTTCTAAGAAGGCTTCTATACCCAAGGAGTTGACTGTCGGCATCAATGGGTGAGTATACTCTGGCCCCTGAGCGGTTCTTGAAGCCTTATAGCCCAGCCCCTCCCCTGGTTACCAACTGGGGCATCTCCACCACAGCACGGAATAAGCTAGACAGCACCCCCACCCCCAGGGCTCACATTGTGGTGGGTAAGACAATAATCAAAGACACAAGACAGCTCCTGGTGATGTGTGTTGTGAACAAAACTCAGTGGTACTGTAAGGAGAGGGCAGTTTTTCTGAGGTGGTCAAGGTAGGGCTCTGGGAGCAGGTGACATTGGAATGAGGCCTGAGTGACAAAAGGCAGCCAAGTGTGCACCCTGTTGGGGGAAAGTCTTCCCGACAGAAGGACAAGCAATGTCTCTGGGGTGCAGGAGGCAAGCTCCGTGTTCAAGGACAGCCAAAAGTCAGTGTGGCAGGTGCAAAGCAAGCTGGGGGGGCAGGGGGAAACCTGGCAGGGCCCTGGTACCCCCTGGTAAGGAGTTTGGATCTTGTTTTGCTGATACAGAATCATGGAGGATTTCAGGCCAGGAGACACAATCTGACTTAAAGTTATAAAAGATCCAACAACAGCTCAGCACCTGGGTCTCAAGCGGCTAAGTCACCAGCCACATACACCTGAGCTGGAGGGTACAAATCCAACCTGGGCCTGCCGAACAATGATGGCTGCAACCAAAAAACAGCCAGGTGTTGTGGCAGGCTCCTGTAGTTGCAGCTACTTGGGAGGCAGAGGCAGGAGAATCGCTTGAGCCCAGGAGTTGGAGGTTGCTGTGAGCTGTGGTGCCATATCACTCTACCCAGGGCGACAGCTTGAGGCTCTGTCTCAAAAAAAAAAAAAAAAAAAAATCCAGCAAAATATGAGGTTAAGAATTTGGCTTGGGGGTGGCGCCTATGGCTCAGTGAGTAGGACGCTGGCCCCTTATGCCGAGGGTGGAGGGTTCAAACCCGACCCGGGCCAAATTGCAACAAAAAATAGCCGGGCATTGTGGCGGGCACCTGTAGTCTCAGCTAGTCGGGAGGCTGAGGCAAGAGAATCGCCTATGCCCAAGAGCTGGAGGTTGCTGTGAGCTGTGATGCCACAGCATTCTACCAAGAGTTACAAAGTGAGACTCTGTCTCTAAAAAAAGAAAAGAATTTGGCTCACGCCTGTAGCTCAGCAGCTAAGGTACCAGCCACATACACTGGAGTTGGCAGGTTCGAGTCCAGCCTGGGCCTGCCAAACAACAATGACAACTACAACCAAAAAATAGTTGGGCATTATGGCAGGTACCTGTAGTCCCAGCTACTTGGTAGGCTGAGGCAAGAGAATCGCTTAAGCCCAAGAGTTTGAGGTTGCTGTGAGCTGTGATGCCATGGCACACTACCGAGGGTGACAAATTGTGACTCTGTCTCATAACAAACAAACAAACAAAGAATTGAGGGGTGGGGGGAAATAACAGTTGGGGGATATGAGGAAAGGAACCAGAAAAAGCAGTGAAGAGGCTGGTGAGGTCATCTGGGCAAGAGGTGAGAGTGGCCTACACAGAGGTGGCTGCCTTCCTCCCCTAGACTGAGGATTTGCACTCAGTCCCCTTGAGTGGGCCTCCTCTCCATTACCCATTCTCTCCTCTCCTCTCCTCTGCTGATCCTGGCCAGATTTGGACGCATTGGTCGCCTGGTGTTACGTGCCTGCATGGAGAAGGGTGTTAAGGTGGTGGCAGTGAATGACCCGTTCATTGACCCAGAATACATGGTGAGCAGCAGCAGAGAGCAGGAACAGGAATGGTAGGAGCCTCGGGTGGGACTTGGGTAGGGAGAGGATTCAGGCAGCCCTGCGGACAGCTCCAGCTACAATGTGGAACCTTCACCAAGGTGGGAACTCTCTAGGGATGCTTGGTGTGCCACCCCCAGGCTAGGAGCCATTCTGTCCTCCACAGGCATACATGTTTAAGTATGACTCCACCCATGGCCGATACAAGGGGAATGTGGAATACAAGAACAGCCAGCTGGTTGTGGGCAACCAAGAGATCGCTGTCTACCAGTGGTAAGGCCAGCATCTGTCTGATGCACATCTGTGACTAAAATGGGTTTCCATCTTCTCACATGGGGTTCAAAACCACCCCCCAAAATTGTGTGTCCATGGTTCTGGGTACTTGTTTGGAGGGAGGGGTCTCAGAGAGGTCCTTGAACCCTAAAGTGGCTAAGAAATACCTCAAAAGATGTCCCACCATACTCAAGAATATTATTTTCTTTAATACACACTTGCGTGTTTCCTCACAGGTGCATCAACTCAGCATGTCCACAACTCAACCCCTGACTCTCCTTTCATCCCCAAACCTGTTCATCTCCTTTTCTAGAAAGTAACTTTAACACCTGACTAGGCCCCACACAGCAGCCAAAGGCCCTTTTAAAACACCCACTGGGGCTCGGCGCCTGTAGCAGTGGTTACAGCACCAGCCACATACACCACGGCTGGTGGGTTCAAACCCAGCCCGGGCCAGCTAAACAACAATGACAATGACAACCAAAAAATAGCTCGGTGTGTGGCAGGCGCCTATAGTCCCAGCTACTTGGGAGGCTGAGGCAAGAGAATCACTTCAGCCCAAGAATTTGAGGTTGCTGTGATGCCACGGCACTCCACCCTGGGTGGCATAGTGAGACTCGGTCTCAAAAAAATAAAAATAAAGTAAAACACCCAGTGAGCCAGGTTACTCCCCTATGAAGTGCTTCAATGGCTTCCCATGACTCCACGGATAAAATTCAGTTCTTGATGGGGCCCACCAAGTACCATGCAGCCACCTCGCAGCCTCTCCTTGTCACCTCAGTCACACTGGCCACCCACCAAGAGCCAGCACCTCTCACACCCGGACAACACTGATGTCATAGCCCTCATTTCACACTGGAATCACCCAGTTCATGCCCATATTAACACTGACCTTTCATTTAAAGATATGTTCAGATTCTATAATTCCAAAGCAGTAAGAGAGGTCTAATATGCTTCCAATACAAACATTTCCAAGATATCAAAAGCGATTTAAAATGCGAAATATTAAACCTACCTCATGTTTCTAATGTAAACTCTCAGCCACTGCTGGCCCCTGGCTGAGACTCTCACACACGCTGTGGCATGCACACAGGCCCCCTGGTAAACCCTCTCCAGCCCCAGGCAAGCTGCAGCCTTCCAAGCCCCCGCTTAGCGGATCCACTCTTAGCCCCTCTTTGTACTTGCTGGGGTGAGAAAATGATAAAGGGGTAGGGATAGCTTGTGGTGAGGCAGGCAGGGATGGGTGCAGGAAATAGGGGGGATAGTCAGTGGAAATGGAAGCTAGTTGACCCAAATTTGAAATCAGGACACTAAAACCAATCTCAGTAGAGCAGTCATCAGTCAGACACACTGTGCCCTTTCCCACCTCAGCCTGGGCACCATCATTCTTGCCACTTGGAGCGCTCCCCATCCTATCCCCACAGCTGCTCCTTCCATTCACACACCCCACAGCTGTTACCTTCTCTGGTCACTTGGGCAACACGGTAGTCCTCCTTGCTCCTGCACTGTTGGTGTTGTTCAGGCATTTAGCACAAGCCTCGCTGTTGTGTGTACTCTACCCTGCTCCACCCCTTCCTAATTGAGTGACCTTGAGCAAGGGACCAAATGTGCCAGGGTCTCAGTTCCCTTAGGTATCTGATGGGATCACACCCAGGCCTTGGTAGCCGAGACCATGAGGAGAGTTAACATGTGTTTGTGGAACAACTGGAAGGACATTTTCCCACAAGGCCATACCCTTGCAGGGAGGGCCCTATTGGTATGTGCTCTACTAAATGTCTATTCAGTACTACCTTGAAGAATGAATCTTCAAAACAGCCCTGGGGGCTGGAGCTGGGGTCTTCTGGGGCAAACTCTTTGCCTCATGCCAAGGAAGGCAGGAAATGGGGGGCAACAGAGAAGAGCTAGTTGGGCCAGATGATGAAAAGTACAGATGACCAGGAAGAGAGAATAACCATGTGCCATGGCCTCGGGAAAGGAAGCCTGCTCATTCATTCATTCCCGCAGTGCAGTTAGGAATGCAGATCTAGGGCCAGCCCGCCTACACTCCAGCCTCTGCCTTACCCCCTTCACCTCTGCCCTGATGCTGGCTCCTCCAAAAAATGACAATAGTAGTACTTACTCTTCAGGTTGTGAAAGTTAAAATGAGTTTAATATGGGTAAAGCACTTAGAATGAGGGCACAGGGCAGGTGTTCAATAAACACACATAGAATGGTTAATTTAAAATTTTTTAATTTTAAAAAACGCTACATGCATTGATTGAACCCCCATGGAGCAGGTTCAATGGCAAAGGAGACAGACACTAACAATCAATCACAGAAGCAAACAACCCAGTTACTTGGATACAGTTTATTCATTTAATGCTTGTTTGCTAAAGCCAACTAGAAAACAGCAACACTAGACATTTGTTTCAGATACAAATGTTTGTCAAAATAGCAAATAAAAATGTAAAAGTATAAAACAAGAAACTAAAAACTTCCTTCACCTTTCTAGTATAAGCCACTAGCCACTGCTAGCCCCCAAGTTGCCTCAGACTCCAGCGCTCCCCTGGGAGCTGCTCCCTGGCCCCTGGCAGCAGGTTCCCTGTAGGAGGCACTGACGGGTAAAGTTGAGAAGGGAGGGTTGCTGGTGAGGTGGTCTGGCAGGGAACAAGAATGCAGGTAGACAGGCCTCACTGTCACAGGGCCCAAGTGCTGGGTTGCTTATGTGGAAAGGGTCTGACCTGGTTGGAAGTAGTCAGGAATGATCCCCCTGAGGGAATCAAGGCCTGAGTTGGGGAGGTGGCCAGTCGCCACGCATAGCAGGAGCGGTGTGATCAAGAAAGGAAAGTGGCTGGGTGGCTGGGCACAGTGGTTCATGCCTGTAATCCAGCACTCTGGAAAGCAGAGGCAGGAGATCACTTGAGATCAGGAGTTTGAGAACAACCTAAGCAAGAGTGAGACCCCGTCTCTACCCAAAATTGAAAAACTAGCCAGGCACTGCAGCAGCACCTGTAGTCCCAGCTACTTGGGAGGCTGAGGCAAGAGGATGGCTTGAGCCCAAGAGTTTGATGTTGCCATGAGCTATGGCGCCACAGCACTCTACCCAGGGTGACAGAAACTGTCTCAGAAAAAACGAAAAAAACAAACAAGAAAGTGGCCCAAGAGGAGGGCAGTGACGAAAAGCAAGGCTGGGAGGGTCCAATCCACCTGGGATAACTGTGCATGTGGGGTGGGAGCGTGGGCAGGATGGCACCCACAGGAAAGCACCTGGTCAGCCTTTTGAATGGTGAGGGCTGTGCACTAAGATAGGAAGGCCTGTGCAGAGGAGATTGACTCTGCCCTGCCACCCCCTGCAGCAAGGCGCCCAAAGAAATCCCCTGGAAGAATGTTGGGAGCCCCTATGTGGTAGAGTCCACAGGCGTGTACCTCTCCCTAGAGGCAACTTCGGTAAGTGAAACGGGAGAGAGGTGCCCAGGGCCAGCTGGGGGGGGCATGGTGCTTAAAGCACCTGACACCATCATGTTTCCTTCCTAGGATCACATCTCAGCAGGTGCCCAGCGTGTGGTCATCTGTGCACCCTCACCAGATGCACCCATGTTCGTCATGGGTGTGAACGAAAATGACTATAACCCTAGCTCCATGAACATTGTCAGGTAATAGGGCAGCAACATCCTCAAGTGTGACAGTGGTGCCCAGAGAACATGCCAGCCTGTGGGGGGAGGGTATAGACTCTGCCCCCAAAGTCTCCACAGCTATCATGTCGATGCTACCCTGAAACTGTTAGAAATGCACGACTCCTACAGAGCGTGCTTGGGGAGCTTCCCCCCGCTGCACCTCTGATGCCTCCTTCAGTCTGACAGCATCCCACTGATCCCACTCACCCCCATCCTGACAATTCACAAAATAAGACCTGTGTGCACACTCTAAGAGGGGATAGCGTGGAGAGGAGCTCCGCACCTCACCTCACAATGCCCCTGCACACCTGCTGTTTCAGCAATGCATCCTGCACCACCAACTGCCTGGCCCCACTTGCCAAAGTCATCCATGAGCAATTTGGGATTGTGGAAGGGCTGATGGTAAGTTGGGATCAAGGGGTTGACGAGCAGGAGGGCTAGTAGGGAAATCCAGCCTCCTCTTCTCAGGCCTTGCTTATTGTATGAAGCTAACAGGGAGAGACTGGTTGTGGGAGGAGAGGCCTACCAGTGAAGAAGTCTGTTAAGACACTGTACAGCCTTCAGGCAAGGCTGGATGTGGCCTACATGAGCCCCTCCTGGGATCTGTGATGGTGGACTTGCCAGCCACTGCACCTAGGCCACCACTCCAGTCCTGGGGAAAAGAGGCATGGGAGTTTAGGGCTCACATTGGCCCTCTTCTTTCCCGAAGACCACTGTCCACTCCTACACGGCCACCCAGAAGACAGTGGATGGGCCATCAAAGAAGGCCTGGCGAGATGGACGTGGTGCTCACCAGAACATCATCCCAGCCTCCACTGGGGCTGCCAAAGCTGTGGGCACTGTTATCCCGGAGCTCAAAGGGTATGAGGAAAGAAGCTGCATCAGGGTAGAGGCAAATTCCAGGAGGACTGTACTGGCCCTTAATCCTGAAAGCAACAGCCTGGCCAAGCCTCAAAATAAAGGGGAATGAAGGGAGACATCCCTAAGTTCTGACTCCTATCCCTGATGTGGGATTCTCTAGGAAGCTGACCGGAATGGCCTTCCGGGTACCAACTCCAGATGTGTCTGTCGTGGACCTGACCTGCCGCCTGGCACGACCTACCCCCTACTCGGCCATCAAGGAGGCTATAAAGACAGCAGCCAAGGGACCAATGGCTGGCATCCTTGCCTACACTGAGGATGCGGTAAGGCTGAGGAGAGGGGACCCTGGGAGGAGCCCTCTGGGGAGGAGATGTTATTTCTACTTGCCAGGGAACTGCAAGATACAAACCGCAGAGCTGAAAAGGTAGATCTCTCTGCCTCAGGGTCTTTGCAATTGCAGTTCCTTTGGTCTGGTAAACCTACTTCCTAGGTGGCCACAGGGTCTCCCCTCACTTCATCCAAGTCTTTATTTCAATCTCTCTCATCAGCAAGATACTCCCTCAAAAAGATGTTCTTTTTAGGGCCCCATTCCTCACCTTAACTTTCATTTCATAGTCCTTATCAGCCCCAGTAGCATGTGTACTCCAGAAAGCAGAGATTTAGGAAGCATCTTTTCATTTCCTTGCAGCCTGGCATACAGCAAGTGCTCATTACATGCTTAGTGAACAAAAAACAACAGCTCTTATTTTTTCAGCATTTGCTTAGGGCCAGGCCGTGAACCAGGTGCCTTCTCAGTGAGGAGCTGAGAAGCTGCCTCCCTGCAGATCCACTCCTACACAGCCTCCAGGACCTCTTGTTTTAAGGAATCAGATGGTATCACACCACTGCTGAAAACTCTCCTGTGGCCTTCCACCATACCAGGGCTAAAACCCTCAGGACCTCTCTGCCTACAGCTCTTCCCACCTCAGACAATTCTTGAGGGCCCAAGTTGGCCAGATCTCCTAGACATCCTGACCCAGGCTCATGATCACCACTCAGAGAGACTGGCCATTCCAAGCACCTGCATTACTCCTAGGAAGTTACATATTGGTACAGCATTAGGGTATTTGTGGTCCCTGTCCTTTGACCAGTCCCCCACCAGCACAGCCCCCATCTGCTCAGGTCATACAGAGCTATGATACAGTATGGATACATTAAATACTGTAGATGAGGTCAGGCATGGTCGCTCACGCCTGTAATCCTAGCACTCTGGGAGGGCGGGCGAGGCAGGTGGATCACTTTGAGCTTAGGAATTCCAGACCAGCCTGAGCAAGAGCGAGACTACTAAAAATAGAAAAACTAGCTGAGCGTAGTGGCGGGCACCAGTAGTCCCAGCTATTCGGGGGCTGAGGCAAAAGGATCTTTTTAGCCCAAGAGACTGAGGTTGCTGTGAGCTATGCTGACGCCACGGCACTCTACCCAGGGTGATAGAGACTCTCTCAAGACAACAAGAACAAAACTGTAGGTGAATGGATGGACAATGTGCCTAAGAGTGAGAGCCTGACCTCCTGGAGGTTCTTGCTCTGCTACCCACACTTACCTTTTAAATTCTGGCGCCCAGGTCGTCTCCACGGACTTCGTTGGCGATACCCACTCTTCCATCTTCGATGCGAAGGCCGGCATTGCACTTAATGACAACTTCGTAAAGCTGATTTCTTGGTAAGGCGGAAGGGATCAGAGAATGGTGCGGGGACGGAAAGGGGGAAGACTAGACGGTGATTGGGAGGGACGCCCTTGAACCTTCCATCCCTCCCCTCAAAGGTACGACAACGAATATGGCTACAGTCACCGGGTGGTCGACCTCCTCCGCTACATGTTCAGCCGGGAAAAGTGAAGGGGAAGGGCCCTGCTTTGCTTCCCTGGGCTCCCCAGCCGGAACCGGTCCCTTCCGTTCCCGCTTGGCCGCCCGGGGAAAGATGTGCACCCGGTGTGAGGGTTCGTCGCAGCTGGGTCATAGGCGAAATAAAAATAAGTCCTCACAGTTGAGCCCATGTCTCTGCGCCGATCACGGCGGGTTCGGATCCAAGTTTAAGGTGGGGCCACACACTCTATAGGCCTGCGCTCACAGGAGAGGGGTTGCGCTCGGTTCGGGGAACCGGGACAGCCGAGGTCACGAGGGCCTGGCGTGGGGGGAAGCCGCAGCGTAGGTAGGGCACTTAGCACAGAGAACCCGGGCCTGGCCGAGGGCGCTCTGACGTCACCAGGCGCGACTCCCCGGGCCGGGACTACGTTTCCCAGAAAGCCGTGCGCGGGCCTTTGGCCGCTCAGGTGGGCGCCGGGCCCAGACCCTGGCGAGAGCGCGGGCTGTACAGAGTCCGGGTCCTGGAGACGCCTCCTCGCGACCCCCGCGCCGGCGGGACCGGGCGGCCGGCATTATGACCCTGTTTCACTTTGGGAACTGCTTCGCCCTCGCCTACTTCCCCTACTTCATCACGTACAAGTGCAGCGGCCTGTGAGTGCAGGGAGGGCGCGGGGCGGAGAGGGCGCGGGTTCCGGGCCGACCCCTCACCGCCTGCTTCTCCAGGTCTGAGTACAACGCCTTCTGGAAATGCGTCCAGGCTGGAGTCACCTACCTCTTTGTGCAGCTGTGCAAGGTGAGGACCTCTGGACCCCACGTGTCTGGCCCCTAGTCTCTACAGACCAGAGGGCCGGCGCTCGGAGCACGTCCCTTGCAGTGGAACCGCCCTCGGGACTCCGCATCAGGACGGCTCCACTATACGTATAGAGGAAGTAGTTTAGAAGGAGCGGAACCTGAGTGAAGGCCTAGAAGCAACTTTTGCTTAGCACTTAGTGAAACTGAGAAAACTTCAGCCCTGTGGTTGACAAAGAGGGTTTTTTGGTATGATTAAGAGTGATAATCAACCCCCAGGTTGTCACACAGTGCTAACTACTGTCCTGCACTACAGACCTGACTCAGATTCCTTGTGATCACCACAGAATTCTGACTCAGGGACCAGGACACCTACCTTGTATCTCCTCCAGTCCTGTAATCTTGCCACCATGTGCTGCTCCCTGTCCTGGATGGGCCCCCAGAACCTCAGTGTCCTGCCCTCCACCTACACACTAACTTCTCACAAAAGACCCGTGGTTTATCTCCTATCCTTGAGGTGACCTCTTTCTGCTTTCTGTTCTCAGATGCTGTTCTTGGCCACTTTCTTTCCCACCTGGGAAGGTGGCATCTATGATTTCATTGGGGTGAGTGAAGCAAGGGAGGAGAAGGGAGTGCAGGAGATGGGCCCCCTAGCCTCTGTGCTTACTTAAGCTTCAACCTGACCCACAGGAGTTCATGAAGGCCAGCGTGGATGTGGCGGACCTGATAGGCCTAAACCTTGTCATGTCCCGGAACGCCGGCAAGGGGGAGTACAAGATCATGGTTGCTGCCCTAGGCTGGGCCACCGCTGAGCTCATTATGTCCCGGTGTGTGTAGCCTGGAGCCCAGACTCCTGAGAAAGGACATCTGGGTTCCACCGGGTACTGGAGGGCGGGGGCTCAGGGTCTGGGTACTGGAGAATTCCTCTCTTTGCCTTCCTCAGCTGCATCCCCCTCTGGGTCGGAGCCCGGGGCATTGAGTTTGACTGGAAATACATCCAGATGAGCATTGACTCCAACATCAGTCTGGTATGCAGTCCTCCTCTGCCCCACACACATTGTTTTGCTAATGGCCATACGCCTCTCCCAGGCCCAGCCCAACCTTCTGCCTCCCTCCAGGTCCATTACATCATTGCATCTGCCCAGGTCTGGATGATAACACGCTATGACTTGTACCACACCTTCCGTCCAGCTGTCCTCCTGCTGATGTTCCTTAGTGTCTACAAGGCCTTTGTCATGGAGTAAGCTGGGTGGGGCTTGAGGCTGGGTCCAAATGGGGGTGGGTTATCTGTTCTCCTTTCCTCATTGTGATGTTTCCCCACAGGACCTTTGTCCACCTATGTTCGCTGGGCAGCTGGACAGCACTGCTGGCCCGAGCAGTGGTCACAGGCCTGCTGGCCCTCAGCACCTTGGCCCTGTATGTCGCTGTTGTCAATGCACACACCTAGGCTTGGTGTCCCAAACATACCTTTTCCTGTCTTTCTCCAGGTTTTAGTGAAGTAAACTATTTGGAACGTTGTTTCTGCCTCTATCTCTCTATCCCTTGAGAACTGTCTCCCAATACCTTGTCCTCCTGGGTCCCAGATGCCCCATTCTGGTTTTGGAGCCAGGTGGACTAGCTGAAAAGATAGCCTGTCCTCTAACTTGTCCTGTGTTCCTGGAGCAATTTCTCAGGCTCCTTATTTTCCCAAGGTAGACTGAAGGTTTAAAGTAAATGATAATTGAGCTGCAGCAGAGGCCAGGGTCCTTTAGGGAACAAATGGTAGGGGGAAGCTAGAACCCAAGAGAAGCCTTTTGCAGGAAATCCTCTTCTCACAGCCTCAACCTAGCTTACTCTTACATGGGTTCTTCCCTGGCTGGTTACCTCCCAGGCTCCTGGCCTCAGTCTCCCTCTTTGATCCATCCTCCCTGTGACAGCCAGGGACATCTATCTGAAATGCATCTTACTTCATCATCCTCCCCTGCTCATAACCATTTGTGTGTCCTCATTACACAGTGGACAGTCTGACCACTTGATCTTTAGTTTGTCCTTGGCCTTTCCAGAGTTACTTCTTGGAATGGTTTGCCCAGCCAAATTCTTAGCATCATTCAAGCCATAGGGCCACTTTGGAAATTCAGGGTTGTGGAGCAGACCTGTGATTCTGAGTTCCTTAGCGCTTTGACTCACTTCTTTGGCCTCAGATTGAATCCTGGGTGTCTTCTCAGAAACTTCTACAGCCAAACAGAGCACTTGAGCCCATCATTGTCCTGGATATTGTCCCCAGATGCCACCCCTCTTCAGCCCTTTTTGGTCCACTAAGGCCAGCTCTCCCTGCCCCTCCCTGAAGGAATGTGTCTGAAGCAGGGCTTTGAAAGTCATGTTTAAGTGTCATCTTGATGTAAATCCTGTCTGCTCAGGAAGATGCTCCCTAACCCTGGTGTTCCCCAGTGAGATTCCCCACAGAGATGCCCCTTCTTTCTGTACCAGGCTGTTGAGATCTTGCATGATGTTACTTAATTTTGGGCCTAGGAAAGTACCAAGGACAGCTCTGTTCTGCTCTGCTATGATGGTCATCATGTTTTCAAAAGGAACATTTACCCTCAGATTGGGGAGCCACCATCTAGCCCCACCCTTCCTCATCACCCTGAGTAAAGGCAGGGTTCACAGGTCTCTTGGGGTTGGGGAGTGATTGATTACCTTGACTTTTATGTGGAAAGGAAGTAGATGGTTCTCCCCCAGCCCATCTGGGTAGATAGGTAAAGGGGTCATTTTTTCCCACTGTCCCATCCTGCCTATCCCTTTACACATATTTGGACAAGTGAAAGTTGCAGAAATGACCAATTGCCTGAAATAATTCCAATTTAATGGTGCTCAGAGGGGGAAAACTAGAGTGTTTAAGGCCCAGATGGGAGAAGCACAGGCCAGAGTGATCAGAACTGTGATGATGAAGCCTGGGCAGTGATGAGGTGGGATAAGTCAGACTGTAGCAATCAGGGTTGCAATGGGAAAACACAGGTTATAAGCGTCCAGAGAAGTCCTGACCTAGAGGCAGTGTGGGCTCCTCTGAGGCAAGGGTATATGAACTGAAACCTGAAGAATGCGCTATTGGGGCAGAGAAAAGGAAGGATCAAGGCAGGTATAAGGGTCTTGCAGTCATAGAGAGGGCCTGGCTTTTCTAGGGAACATAACTGGCTGGCAGCAATTCAGGGAGTCTTGTGAGACTGCAGGAGCTGTCAGGGCCCAGATCACAGAGGGCTCTGAAGGCTGGCTAGGGGGTTAACCAGGGGTAAAAAGGAACCTAGAGAGTTCTAGGCAGAGGAAAGACAGGCCAGATCTGTCTTTAGGAAGCTCTCCATGACCACTGTGTGGAACAGAGGCATGAGGCCAGGAGACCAGAGCTGGACCAGAGTGGAGCTGGCTTGGTTAGGAACAGTGGCTAGAAGCCAAATAGAGAGGCATTGGGGACCAGTGGTCAGTGTATTTTTTAATCAACGGGGGGCACAATGGGGAGATGACAAGAAGCAAACAAGTCCAGCATAACAAATTTGGGCTTACTGTTTCCTAGGGAGGGAGAAGCACACAGAGGGCTATGGAGGGGAGCAGGTTTGAGGGGGTAATGCAGAGACCAGAACTAGACCACTGGTTCTGAATTTTCCTAATTCTGTGACCCTTTAATACAGTTCCTCATGTGGTGACCCCCAACCATAAAATTATTTTCATTGCTACATAACTAATTTTGCTACTGTTATGAATTGTAATGTAAATATCTGATATGCAGGGTGTATTTTCATAGTTACAAAGGGGTCACGACACACAGGTTGAGAACCGCTGCCTCAGATCCACTGGGGGAGGCTGAAGACAGATGGGAGCATCACTGCAGAGAAAAATAAAGCCACCAAGGGCTTAAGGAGCTTTGATGAAGAGGAAGGAGAAGCCCAGGGCCCAACCAGAGAAACTCCAGAATGGGGAAGAGATCCAATGTGGTATCACTGATGCTGAAAATAAAAAGGGGGGGAGGGGAGAAGCAGGCAAAGGGGACTGGGAAAAGGAGCAGGCAAGGGAGTTTTTAGCAGTTGGAGGATTTAACTTTTCAGGTCAGGAGGGATGAGACTGACCATTGCCAGGACAAATAAGTGAACAAGTATAATCAGTGGTGACACCTATGAAGGGTGTGGATAGGGGGCGCTTGATGTGAAAGAGACTTGGGCCCTCTTGTATCACACAGCCTGCAGGAAGGAGAATGGGTGCTGAGAACAGAGAAAGCCCAGAGGTGGCAGTCGGTGTAGTAGAGCAGTTAAAGGCACTCACACTGGAGGGCAACTGTGGTCACATCCAGCTTGCCTATAAGTGCTGTAATCCTAGACCAGGAAATGGGAATCATTTTCTCCGAGGAAGGTTTATTGAGTCCCTATACTATGTGCCAGGCTGTTTTCTATCCTAGAGACAAGCGCTGGACAAACAGCCCCTATTTTTGTGGTCCTGTAGGAGATCCCTGTGGGATCAAAGGTGCTAATAAGAACTGCTTAAGACAGTGTCTGGCACCAAATAAAGGCATAGTCAGTGTGAGCTGGCTTTATTACTACTGTGCAGAACAGAAGGGTGCTTTTTAGTGACGAGCCCCCAGGAAGCCTCTTGCCTGGGCTGGAGTCCTCAGGACAGACACACTACCAGGAGCTACCATTTCGTATATTAAAGCCCCAGCACTTCAGATGGGGGTTTGTTAAGGCCAGCTCAGAGGACTGTGCCCAGGGACGACTTCTCCAAGATAGTGGAGACCTTGGGGATAGGGAAGAGGAGTGGGTCCCTGCAAGGCTGGGAAGCCGTGGGCTAGAGATGTGGACACAAGTGGGGCTAGGAGTCTTGATTGTGCATATGTTTTGGTTGCTGTCCAGAGGGTCCCATGAGCCACGCTCCCACCTGGCTGTCGTGGATGCAGAGATGGTTGAAGGCAGCTGTTCCTCTAGTAGTAGAGTTCCTGGTCCCACCAGCCTGGGCAAGAGAGGAAGGAGACTCAGTGTTGGAGCAGGAGGAATTCAGTGGCAGTTTGGTGTGGAGGGTCAAGGGCTTGGAGGTCAAGTATTGAGGATCAAAGTTTACTGCAGCTGCTCCAAAAATGTTTCAGCCCCCCACCCCCAGTCAGTGTCCATACTCACTCCCTGGGCAACAGCGAACTCCAAGTTTCCGGATCTCATCATAGACAAAGATGAGGAGGCCAAAGGGCATGGGGACCAGCCACCACTGGAATCTGAAGGCACAAGTGAGATGGCAAGGTGAAGACTATTCCCCAGGTCAGTGTCCCATACCCCCACCCCTGTGCTCGCACCTCACAACCTCTCACCGAATAGGCATAAAGTTGAAGATGTTGGGCATTCCAGGGCAGTAGCATAGGAAGCAGCCGATGCAGACCTGGAACACGATGGCAATCACCAGGATCTTATTCCTGGTGGGGGGGAGGATACGACAGGCTCAGGTTGGTAGGCTTGGGATGAAGATAAGGCCATCAAGAGTTGGGGACCAGATGGAAATCAGGGTATTAGGCCAGGTATCATCAGCAAGATGTTCTAAACACCTAACCCTGGAGTGGCCCAGGAAGAGGAAAGGTGCTGTATGTAAGCATTTGGAACCAGTATATTCGACACTGGCATGTGGTGGTTGTAGTACTGGGACCAGGGGTTGGAGGGCAGGGTGGAGCAGGACTGGGCTGGCTGAAGACACCTGAAGAAGCCCTGCTGGAAGGCAGAGAGGCGGCGCGTCTTGCGGATGAGGACGTCGGCTATCTGGCACATCTCGATGCTGATGAAGAACACAGTGTAGCAGGTGTACTGCTGGTACAGGCGCTGCCCAAATGTCTGCGGCCGGGAGGGAACAAAAGTAGACTTTAGACGGAGAGCCTCTGCAGCCAGCCGGCCATGACCCCCGAAATGCTCGCTCTTTTGCATCAGAGGCTAAGGTATGGGGGAGAGGAGACAGGATCTGCCAAATTTGTGGGACCCCAGAGTGTGAGACCCAGAAACCTCAGCCTGGCAGAGCCAGACTGCTTTCATAACAAAAGGAGGGTTGTAGATTTCCTGGGCACCCAAAAGAAGGACCTGGGAAAAGGGAGTTGGAATTCTGGGCAGGATTTGCATAGGTCAATGACTCCAGGGGCAGGCACTCTGCAGCCCTCTTCATAACTGATTTTAAATTTAATACCAGCCGTGTAGGGAGCACTAGGTATGCTCCTGGTATAAAAGGGTTCACCTGTGTTATTTGGGGACCAGATGGAATTCTCCCAAGAACACTATGAGGTAATCAGTGATGCTCAAACTTTAGTATGCATCAGGATCCCAGCAAGGGCTGGTTAAAATACTTGCAGGCCTCCCTCCAGACTTTCTAATGCCAGAGATCTGGGATAGGGTTTAGGAACTTGCATTTCAAACAAGTTCTCAGGTGATTAATGCTGCTGGTCTGGGAACAAGCTACAAAAACTACCTAGGTAGACATTTATATTCTTCCCACTTAACAGGTAAGAAAGCAGACAGAGAGGCACAGCAACTTGCCCCAGGTCACACAGCACCAGACCACAAGTCCAGATAGTCTGGCCGTAAGGTTTGTATTCTTAACCACGCGGGTAAAGATTTAAGATGAATATCCTAATCTATAACTACAGGGCAAACTAACATACCTGCAAGCCAGAGCTAGCCTCACTGCCCCAAATCTCCATGAAAATGGGCACATGTGCAACATTCTGTGTGAGTGACACAGGGAAAAATAACAGTAGGGGCTGGTTCCACACCCGAGACGATGTGTCCCATCAGGGCAAGGAAAGAACCTGTCTGCAGCTGTGATCATCAGAAGCTGGAGTTTAGAACTAGACACGGTGGGAAAGGCCCTTTCCCCCAGAATTGGCAGAGTCTTAGGTGTCTGGGGTACTTTGGCTGAACTCACATGTGGAAGAATGAATAGGTCATATGAGATAGGTGGCACGGGAAAGAGGGAGCCATGGGTGGCACAGCGTGGGGCAGAGGCTCACCCACTCCTGGCCATAGCTGTCCTGCAGATCTTGTAGGTGGTGGTCCTCCCACTGCGGCCGCAGCCCCACACACAGCAGTGGGAACCAGCCCTCCTGGGCCATGGCAGTGAAGTAGTCAGTGAAGCCAGCAAATGACTGGATGGCACCTGGGGAGAGGCAAGGAGACACGGAGGGACAGGGACGTAGGGAGATAGAGACACAAAGTCAGAGATGGGCCCAGATACAGAAGAAGAGACACAGACACAATTCAAAAAGGATGGAAATAGGCAATGACCTCAAAACGGGGTCATGGAGAACAAGGCCAGAGACAAAGCAGGGACACAGGGACCAGAGAGACCATCACAGAGAGGGACACAGAAAACAAAAGAGACACAGGATCAAATGCAGACACCGAGATCTAGAGCCAGCCAGAGCCCAAGGCAGATGAGCAGCCCCCCCTGAAGACCCCCTAGCAACCAGACTCCCTGGCCCTGGGGGCACTCACCTATCTGGAAGTAGGAGTAGGCAGCCAGGGGCTCATTGACCAATCTATCACGCTTCGGATTCCGTGGACGCAGGTGCATGATGTCACTCTCAGCCTTCTCATACGCCAGGGACACAGATGGAAACTGACCAGGAATGGAAGCAACCAGGAATGAAGGTTTGCCTGGGCCCCTGTTCCCTACATTCTGGATCCCCTTTCCCCCCATCTACGGGCAGGAAAAGGACTGAGGTGAGGAGGAAGGACCTGAAGTGACCACACAACCATACCTGCCTGGACAGTCTGGGTCCAGCTGGCCCCTGTCAGAGGGTTGGCAAGTCTGGGTCACAGGCATCCCAGTGTCTATCTTCATAAGAATGTCTGCTTTTATCTCCACTATCATGTGTTTGCTCGCTCACTCTCTCCCTGCCTCCCTCCTCCTCTGTATTTTTATACCATGGTCTCTGGGGCACTCTGGACTTGGTCTGGTTCTTTCTCTCTCTCTCTCTTTCCCTCTCTCTCCCTTTGTTTCTTTGTCTCTGTCTCCAGTCTCTTTCTCTATGACTGTTTCTGTGTCTCTGTCTGTCTCTGGTTCCCCATGTCAGCCCCCCTCTGTTTGTGACTACAGGGTGACAGCAGAGCATGCTGATTGAAAGCACAGGCTCTGGGGCACCCGACTGCCTGGGCCAAATCAGAGCCATGCCACTTATTTGGCCGCATGACTTGGGGCAAGCCACTCAACCTGCCTGTACTCAGTGAGCCCATCAGTAAAATGGGATTGATAATATTAAAACCCGTATCACAGGTGTGAGGACAAAATTAAGTAAATTAACGTGCCTGCCCCAGAGCAAGTGCTATGTAAGCGTCTTGAACAATCTGTCACCACAGCCACATATCTGGCTGAATTCATAACTGTATCTGTGGCTCTTCCCCATCTGTCCGTTTGGAGTCTATCGGAGACTGTTAATTTGCCCATGTCTGTTTAGGGCTGTCTGTTTAGGCCTGATATCTGTGTCTGTTAATATCTCTGTTTGTCTCAGTATCCACACTCAGTCCCTGTGTGTCCATGAATCTGGCCACGCCCGCCTGAGCATCTCCCTGTGTGTGCCTGTCTGTAGATCTGTCTGCCTGCCCACCTGTGTGCCCACTTCTGGCTGGCTGTTGTACGTATATGTCTTGTGAGTGTCACTCTATGCCCAGGAATGTCTGTGGCAGCCTCCGCCCATCCTGTCAGTCGGTGGGCATGTGGGTGGGGCTCTGGGGCTGGGGACTCACAATGTCCGTGCAGAGCTCTATGAAGAGGATGGTGATGCAGCCGAGTGGCAGGGGCACACTGACGGTGATGTAAATGAGGTAGGGTGTCAGTTCAGGGATGTTCTTGGTCAGTGTGTAGGCAATGGACTTCTTCAGGTTGTCAAAGATGAGTCGGCCTGTGGGGGTACAGCGGGCACCTCAGCCTCCTCACAGCCCATGTCCTGTGCCCACACTGCCTGCCCCTTCCCTGGCCTGGCCCGGACCCTGCTCCACTCCTGTCACAATGGAGGCGAAGTTGTCATCCAGCAGGATCATGTCGGCTGCATTTTTGGCAGCATCTGAGCCAGCAATGCCCATGGCTACTCCGATGTCTGCCTTCTTCAGGGCTGGGGAGTCATTCACACCATCCCCTGTGACAGCCACAATTGCACCCTGCAGGCAGTGGAGGCAGACGGATGGACAGTCAGCAAGAGGCCAGCCCAGCACATCTGCCCCCCATCAGCGGGGTCTCACCAGTCGCTGGCAGCTCTCCACAATGACTAGCTTCTGCTGGGGACTGGTGCGAGCAAACACCATCTCAGGGTGGGTGCGCAGTGCCTCCACCAGCTCTGATGTTTCCATGTCCTTCAGCTGCATGCCATTGATCACACAGGCACGGGCATCCCTGGTGAGAGAGGTGGGAGAACCTCACTGCAGCCTCAGTCTGTGCAGGGTGTGGGCAGAACCCTGGGGAGGGCTGAGGGGAGCTTACTTCCGATTAACCTGCTCCACGGGCACACGGAGGCGGGCAGCGATGTCCTCCACTGTTTCGCTGCCTTCTGAGATGATGCCCACGCTGGCTGCAATGGCCTTGGCTGTGATGGGGTGGTCACCTGTCACCATGATCACCTGTAGGGGGAACCAGCAGAACCTTGACCCCTTCTGTTCAGCCTAAAACCCTGACCTCCCTGGTACGTCTGCTAATAAACTTGTTCACTTATTCAACCTTGTGTGATCACTAGCTATATATCTGCCTGGGATGCAGCTGGGACAAAACAAAGATTCCTGTCTTTGTGGAGCTGACATTCTAGTAGGGAGACATAATAAAGAAATGAATTATATAGCACATTAAAAGGAGAAAAATAGTAAGCTTGGAGGAGGAAGTGGTGGCTTGATTTCAAGTGTGCCCAGAGAAGGCCTCATTGAGAAGGTGACGTTTGAACAGAGACCTGAAAGTGTGAGAGAGTTAGCCACATGGACATCTGGGGGAAAGGTGTTCCTGGCAGAGGGAACAGCCTGTGCAAAAGTTCTGAGATGAGAACAAGCCTGAAATGTTGGAGGAACAGCAAGAGTCTTGTATGACCAAATGGGCATGAACAAAGGGCAGTGGGCTAAGAACAAGCAGAGAAAGGTTACAAGGCCCAGATTTCACAGGGCCTCAGAGACCACAGGAAAGGCTGGGGCATCACTTGCTCAGCATGAGCTCCCCACCCTTGTTTTGTCTTTGAGGAACCACCCTTCTGCCCGAGGCCATTGGTTGAAGGAAAGTCCCTGGCCAAGTAAGCCCAGATCTGACCAATCAAGGTATCTCATCCCCCAGCCACAGCAACTGGTTTGGGGATGAACATGGGACCCAGTCTGGTGCTACAGCAAAAGAGACACTCTCTTTCTGTGTGGTGGCTAGACAAGGGGGAGCCATGAGGGCTGCTGGGGCAGACGTGTGTCATCCCTGCCCAGATGGATGGACTGTTTAAGAATAAAGCCAGTAGAGAGAGAAGCAGAGCTGAGACATTGAGAAAGGCAAATTCCTAATGACACTGAGCTCCTGGACGAAATGAAGCTTCATTCCCTAGAATTGTTGAGTATCGTGAACCAATATATTTTGGTTCAAGCCAGTTTCAGGTGAGTTTGTCACAAGATTCCTCATCCCCCAGTCCTTTCCTCTGCCCTCACCACCACCTAGTGCTCTCCCCAGTGCCATACCCGGATGCCTGCCGTGCGGCACTTGAGCACAGCATCAGGGACGGTGGCCCGGGGTGGGTCAATCATGGACACAAGTCCCGCAAAACAGAGCCCACTAGATGGAAAGTTCATGGCCTCCACGTCAAAGGCATAGCCAGGTGGGTAGTCCTTCTCATTCAGGTAGAGCTGGCAGAAGCCTGACCAGAAACAGGGAAGTCGGAGAGGAGTCCTGGCAGACCCTCCCTCCCCTAGCAGGGCCTGGAATGAAAATAACCAGGCCCCTTGCACCAAGCACCTATGCATGCCTGACCCTGCTCTGAGCCATTCATCCTCATTATCTGACTCCATCCTCACAAACGCCCCATGAGGCTCCAACCTGTCTTGCAGATGAGGAAACTGAGGCTTAGAAAGGGGACATTTCTGGGTGGAGGAAGTCACATAACAGGTCACATAGCAGGTAAAGTGAAAGATCCAGAATTGGACCACAGATCTGCTTTCCTGAGATTAGGGAAATGTACAGGATCAGTACAAAAACTGGAGGCAAGGTGGTCAGAGGTCAGGATAAGAATTGGGGAAACTGACTCAGTGCCTGTAGCTCAGCAGCTAGGGAGCCAGCCACATACACCAGAGCTGGCAGGTTCAAGTCCAGCCCAGGCCTGCAGAACAACAATAACAACTATAACCAAAAAATAGCCAGGTGTCCTGGTCCTGTTGTAGCAGGCAACTGTAGTCCCAGCTACTTGGGAGGCTGAGGCAAGAGAATCACTTAAACCCAAGAGTTTGAGGTTGCTGTGAGCTGTGACATCACAGCTCTCTACCAAGGGAGACATAGTGAAACTCTGTCTCAAAAAAAAAAAAAAAAGAATTGGAGAAACTCTTGAGTTGAGGCAGGGAGTGGAAAAGGTCAAAGGGTCACGAGGACACTGAAAAGTGGAGGTCACAGCAAGAGCAGATCATCAGTTGGGGCAAGCACTGGACAAGTTAAAGGACCACAGGTCGGGTCAGAATGGGAAAGGACAAGTGGGAAGGAACTTGGGTCAAAGTAGGAATTGAGGAGTCAGGAGTCAGGAGTCAAGGGTGAGTGTGTGGACTAGGGTACATCGGCTGTCAGCCGGGAAGGCTGGGCAGGGTCTGTGTTCTCCTCCTCGCACACTGATTTATCTCCTCCCCTCACCGAGCACGCGTTCGCCCAGGCCTCCCAGGCTGAGGTAGGCAGTCTGGAAGGCCTCGCGCCACTGCTCGTCCAGCGGCAGCTCCTGCCCCTTGATGAGGATGGAGCTGCAGCGCTCCAGCACGCGCTCGGGGGCGCCCTTCATCACCAGCAGGTGCCGCAGGTCCCTCGGGTCCTCCAGCGTGTGGATGGACAGCTGTGGGCGGGACCACAAAAGGAAAGGCGGGGCTTAGGGAGGGATGGGGCACCGGGGAGGAAAAGGTGGGGGTGAGAGAGCGGGCTGGTGTGCTGGGCAGATCTTTGGTAGTGGCTAAGGGTTGGGTGTGGCTAGGCGCGTAGTTAGGATCCCGGGCGCAGGGACTGCGGTGTTGGGCTGGGGGCGGGATTTGTTTAGCGTGCTACTCCGCACCTAGGGACTACGACCGAGAGTCAGCAGCGAGCCGGACCGCGGATGGCTGTGGGTGGGGCTTGGATGTGGGCGTGACCTGGCCGTAGGTGGAGTGGGACTTGGGGAGACCGGAAGGGGTATGACACCACCTTAGGCCCGCCCCGGATGTGGGTGGGACCTGTGGTGGGGGCAGGGTTCTTCCGTGGGTGGGGCAGGCAGCTGCCGGCTGCACACCTGGAATTTGTTGGTGGAGTTGAAGGGGATCTCGCAGACTTTAGGGAAGCGGTCGCGGTAGCCCATGGCATTGCCCAGCGTCAGCTCCGAGAACTTGAGCAGCGCCGTCTCGGATGCGTCTCCGATCACTATGCGCTGGGAGCGGGGACAGGTGTCAAGGGCGAACCCGACTGCAGGAGGTTTCCGGGATCTCCTGGGGTATCCCGGGCTCTCACCTTGGGCACCGGCACTGCGTCCTGGCCAGACTTGAAGGCGGCACGGTTGCACAGGGTGAGAACGCGGCACAGCGCCCTCCACGTCTCCGAGGACTGGTCAAACGTCTGCCCTGGAGACCAAGCGTCCAGGCTGCGGCCGCGAGGGAGCTCCACAGACCTCGAGCTGAGCTCCCTCCCAGAACCCAGGACACCGCCCACTCCCCACTAATGCAAAGTCTTCCTCAGGCTCCCTTCACGTCTCCACCGCCTACCAGACCCGGCCTGTCCCCTCCCACACCTGACTGGTCCTCCGTAGTGTCAGCCGAATGAATGTGGTTGTCAAACCACAGATGGGACACAGTCATGCGGTTCTGAGTGAGGGTCCCTGTCTTGTCTGAGCAGATCACCGAGGTAGAGCCCAGTGTCTCCACTGCTTCCAGGTTCTTGACGACACAATTCTTACTGGCCAGCCGCTTGGCTGTCAAGGACAGGCAGACCTGGGAAGGGTGAGAAACACAGGCTGGGGACCAATCCTTGCTTCCTGTCCCATTTCCCTCCTCTCACAGCACTGGGGAATCCTTTACCCCAGCCATAGTGCTGCATATGCCACATTCTCCTCCAAAAAATCAAAACAAACAAAACGATAACAACACAGGCTTTTTCTGCCACCAAGCTTGTGTTCAGCCTGAGCTTTCTGCTTGGGACACCTTCTCCCATTTTCCTATCTGCCCAGATATGTGCAGCCAGGCCCCTCTTTGTGCTGTCCCAGAGGTTCTGTAAATTCTCTTAGCATAACTGAAATGAAAATGAACATTCTGGGAGGTGCCTGGTGGCTCAGTGAGTAGGGCACCGGCCCCATATACCAAGGGTGGCGGGTTTGAACCCGGCCCAGACCCGGCCCCAGCCAAACTGCAACAAAAAATAGCCAGGCGTTGGCTCGGCCCCTGTGGCTCAAGCGGCTAAGGCGCCAGCCACATACACCTGAGCTGGCGGGTTCAAATCCAGACCGGGCCAGCCAAACAATGATGATGGCTGCAACCAAAAAATAGCCGGGTGTTGTGGAGGGCACCTGTAGTCCCAGCTACTTGGGAGGCGGAGACAGGAGACTCGCTTGAGCCCAGGAGTTGGCCAGGAGTTGGAGGTTGCTGTGAGCTGTGATGCCACAACATTCTACCCAAGGGTGACAGCTTGAGGCTCTGTCTCAAAAAAAAAAAAAAAAAAAATAGCCAGGCACCTGTAGTCCCAGCTACTCCGGAGGCTGAGGCAAGAGAATCGCCTAAGCCCAAGAGTTGGAGATTGCTGTGAGCTATGACACCACCAAGGGTGACAAAGTGACACTCAGTCTCTAAAAAAAAAAAAAAGAAAAGCAACATGCCCTGAGCCTTCTCTGGAGCCGGTCTTGGGCCAGCTGCTGGCTGTTGAAGGCCTGGTTAAGGGCTGGCTGCCCACAGTAGACCTCAGCCTCCTCCAGCCAAGGACCTGCCTCTCCATCTCTGAGCCTCTGGCGTGTGACATGGGCATGGCCCAGAGTAGTTTTGGTGGATGCTGAAAGGATGGATGGATGGGAAGGTAAGTGGTGGGTGGGGAGATGAGGGGGTAAATGGGCAGGCAGGGAGACAATGTGTGGAAGTCCCGGCTAATGAGCACAGGACAGACAGGCCTCTCAGCTCCCTGCACCCCCACCTGCCCCCACTCACTGTGACAGTGGCCAGTAGCCCCTCAGGCACATAGGCCACCACAATGGCCATGAAGAAGACCATGGCCCGCAGGAAGGTGTAGCCAATGCACATGGCCACCACAAAAAATGTGGCACCAAAGAGGATGGCCAGGCCTGCGATGATGTCCACAAAATGTTCAATCTCAATGGCGATGGGCGTCTTCTCATTTTCCACTCCGGATGCCAATGACGCGATGCGCCCGATGATGGTGCGATCACCCGTGTTCACCACCAGGCCCTGCGCTGTGCCTGCAGTGGGGCCAAGACGGTGACTCAGGGCTGGGTGGGCAGCAGTGAGGGTGTGCAACAGCACCGTGAACTTGAGGAGGAGAAGTCACGCCAGACAATGGGGCCGTTGACCTGGGAAGAGGGTAGCCATAGTGGGGGATAGAGAGGCAGGTGCCCTGGAGAGGTGGTATCACAAGGGGGGAGGTGCTGTGTCCCAGAACGTAGCAGAGACGGGACCAGTGGAGGTGGCCATGGGAAGTGCAGAGGCGGTGTGGCTATGGGGGTGGGCAGGCAGGGGCTTCACCGACCCTCAAGGCACATGGTCGAGAAGAAGGCAATGTTGCGGGTCTCCAGTGGGCTCTCATGTGTACACTCTGGCGAGCGGGTCTGAGGCTCAGACTCTCCAGTCAGCGAGGAGTTGTCCACTTTGCAACCCTGGGCAGCCAGGATGCGGATGTCAGCCGGCACACGGTCCCCGCCTTTCATCTCCACCAGGTCACCCACCACAAGCTGATCTGCGTTGATCTGGAACTTGTCCCCATCTCGGATCACAGTTGCTTGCTGTGGGGCAGGAGCACTAGAGTTGAGGTTCTGAGTGTAATGGGGAGACTGTGGAGGTGACCAGTGGGGAGAGTTGGGGACCTTTGGGAAGAGATGGAGCCTACAGGTGAGGACCAGGTGGGAAATGATGGGAGGAGCCTGCCTGGGAGGGTTTGGGTCTCTGAAATCTGCAGGGACTGCGGGCTGGGAACCCACCTGGGGCACAAGGTTCTTGAAGCTGGCGATGATGTTGGTGCTCTTGAACTCCTGATAGTAGCCGAAGCAGCCGGTGACCACAACCACGGCAATGAGGGCCAGCGCCAGGTACAGCTTGGAGAAGGGGAGGCTGGGGTTATGTGAAGGGGCTGGAAGCTGCCTGTCTGAGATCACCTGTCTGCTTCCTGGCCCCTGGTGTTGTTGGGGTCACCTCTGTGGTTTTCCACATCCATTAGGAAGCCTCCTGCCCTGTGGCCCTGTGGCCCCCGTGCCCGTGTTCTTCATAACCTACATTCCCCTGTCATGTATTCACAGCGTTTTGGGTCCCAGAATCTAGCCCCTATCCTCTAGCTCCTGACTCCTCAGTCTCCTGTGTCTTGTGCCCCTTGTCACAATGTACTTTGGTCTTACGTGCTCCCTTTTCCTGTGTCCCCCAAGTCATGTGTTCCCCACGTCCTCTGTCCTACATGTCCTTGTGTTCCCAAGGCCTTTGCTCACGTCCCATGTTCTGTGTTTTCCACAACCCATGTGCCACGCTCTGTGTCCCCTTTGCCCACTAGGTCCTATGCTCTTGTGTCTCCAGCTCCCTGCTGTGGGCTGCAGACCTCACGCTTCCCGTTCTGTGTCCTCCACCATCGGTGTCTCCACGTTCCAAATTCCTAGTCCTGTGTCCAGTGTCTCCCTGTGTCTCTATACCTCTGAGTCCCCATCCTGGGTCACATGTTCTGACTCATAAAGCCCCTGTCCAATAGTACATGTTCCTAAGTTCCCATGTCCCTTGTTCTAACCCTGTCATGTTCCCAATGTCCCTTTCCTCACCTCCACTTCCTCTTTCTGTGCTTGTATATCTAATGTCTTATATCTACGTGTTGTGCCCTGCGTCCTGTGTCCTTGTTTCCTATGTCCTGGTATCCAATGTCTGAGTCCCAGTGTCCTTGGCCTGTCCTGTGTCCTAATGCCCTCTGTTTCCCAAGACCCATACTTTATATGCTGTATTTCCATGTCTCTGTATCTCCACCTATGTCCCCCATATTCGAGACATATCCTCAATGTCTCTGTGCTCCCTGTGACCTGTGTCCTGGGGTCTGTCCCATATGCCATTGTCCCCCATGATGCATATCTTGAGACTGAGTTTCTATATCTCTAGATCCCCCATGCTACGTCCCTTTTGTCCTGAGTCCCATGCTCAATGTTCTCTGTCCACCAGGTCCCCCTGTCCCATGTCCGCCACTCACATTGTCATCGGTGGTGAGGTCACCCTCACTGGCCTGGATGGCAAAGGCAATGAGGCAGATGGCAGCAGCCACCCACATGAGGCACTGCAGACCTCCTGCCAGCTGCCGCGCAAACTTGACGTACTCGGGGGTGCCCCGCGGAGGCCGCAGTGCGTTGGGCCCATCCCGCAGCAGCAGCTCAGCTGCCAGGCTTGCAGACAGGCCCTGGGGAACAGGGGTGGCATCAGGGCAGGGGCTGGAGGACTTTCCTCTCACTGGGGCTAGCCCCTCTGTCCCAGCCTCCCCTTTCCATCTGTCTGCCCCTCTTCATTTCTCTGATTCTGGCTCCCCCCACCCTCCCTCCTTTGTTTCTCCCCTCTTCCTTCACCCTTCTCTGTTTCTCTCGCCCTTACCTCCCTCTGCCTCTCTCTGTCTGTCTGCCTCTTTTCATCTGCTCTCTCCCTTCTCCTTCTCTCTCTTCTCCTTCCCCACCTCCCCTCTCTGCACCCACCCCGCCCTGGCCCCAGCTCACCTTGCTGGAGCTGGTCTGGTATTTCTGTTCCAGCTCTGCCACTGACAGCTGGTGGTCGTTCTGCATGGATGGGGGCAGGGCACTTGCTCTGGGCTCCCACCGGCCCCGCCCCCACCCACTGCCCAGTGCCGGGTCCCAGCCCCTGCCCCAGCCCATCCCCCGGGATGCTCACGATCTCCATCTCCTTCTTCATGTTCTCCAGCTTTTCCTTCTTCTTGTCTCCTCCCCCACCTGCCTTCTTCTTTTTCATCTTGGCTGCCATGTCTCCACCAGGACCAGGACCCAGCTCCACTGAATAGAGCTCGTAATTCTCCTGGGGACAGGGTGGAGGGAGGTCTCAGATCCCACTGGAATCCCTGACCCCACCTTCCAACCCCCAACCCCTGCACCCCACTCACTGCCTTCCCCATGGTGCCTGGTGACCCTGCCCTCCTTTGCCCAGACAGAGCCTGGGGTCTGGACTGGCCCTGATATACCCAGGGAGGGTGGGGGTGGAGCAGAACTGGCCTGATTACAGCTGATTATGGGGCTCCTTGGGGTGACCTCCAGGCCTGAACAGCTCAGACATTCCCTACTGGGATGTTCCAACCTGCCTAGAGCCCACCTCAACCTACCCTCAATCAGGGAATCCCTGGGAATGGCCATAGTAACGACAAGAAGAGAAAACATAGGGTGCTTGTTAGGTGCCAGGCATTGTGCTAAAAGCTTTCGTGTATTTTTAACCTTACAACAACCCTTTGGGTAAGGACTCCCTTTACAGATGGGGAAACTGAGGCACCGAGGGGTTAAGTTGCTTGTCCATGATCCCCAAGCTGAGACATGATTGAGTCAGGACTCAGGGCCAGGCAGGTTAGCTGCAGAGTGCTGTCTATTAGGCCATGCGGCAGGTGAATTCAGGGAGAAGGGTGCTCACAGAAGTCATTGTCATGGCTGTCACTGAGTAGGGACCACCGGCTGGGTCTTCCCTGGTGCTTTACTTGAATGCATGGTTTCATTAGCTTGTCACAACAGTCCTGTAAAGTTCTGTTCTCTTATTAGCCCCCATTGTACAGATGAGGAAACTGAGGCACAGACAAGGAAAGGACTTGGCATAATGTTGGGAAGACTAAAAATCCGGGGCATGATGCCAGTCCAGGCTTGACCTATAGAGCCTGGCTCTACCTGGTACCATCAACAAACACGTCTGAACTTCACAGCCAGAGCACCAAAGGTGTGAGGATTCTATACAGGTGTGACCTTATGGGTCCTTGCAATAAACTCCTGTGAAGGCAGCAGTATCATTTCTGTTATAAAGAGAGGGAAACTGAGGCTCAGAAAGGCTCAAGGAGGATTCCAGAGACACTCCACAATCTGGCCAGAGCCTTCCCCTGTCCCCACCCCCAGTGTGCCACAATGGGGAAATCAAGGTGTGAGGTGGGATGTGCCTAGGGGTCCTGGCATGAGCTTGGTGACAGGAGATCTGGGGACCCCCTTCCAAGTCCCTGAGGCAGGGATCTCTGTGGGCAGCAGAGAGGAGCTGGGCTGGTGGAATGGTGAGCTCCTTGGTATGGATACTGCTGCGTGGCCTCAAGGAGCCTCAAGGGGTGCATGCCTCTCCAGGGGCAGGAGTGAGTGTAACTGATAAGATAATCGCCTTGACAACGTCCTTTCCTTCAGGAGCAGGTCACCTGGGAAAGTCAAAGTTCTTGGGCAGCCTGAGCTCCTCCCCGCACCCGCCCTCCTGGTCACCCCCAACCTGCTACAGGAAACTGTGAGAGAGGAGGCAGCCAGCTGCAGGCACTCCGGCTGTCCTTGCAGTGGTCCCTCACTCGCTGCTGCGTGAGCTTCATTTCAGCTCTAAGTGGTGTGTGTAAAACAGCTGGGTTGCTCCTATCACAACCCTCTGAGGGCTTCCCTTCCTACTCTGGATAAGTTGCATGACCATTTCTGCAAGATGTGTCCCAGATCACCTCTCCAGCCTCAGTTTCTACTGTAGTTGCAAGGGCATTCGCCTCTTGCTGTATTTTCTACAGACCAAGGTCATTCTCACTTCAGGGCCAGGCACTTCCAGCTTTCTGCCTGGCGCCCTCTTCCTTAGACACCCCGGGGGCTCTCTTGTACCTCCTTCTGGTCTCAGCTCAAATGTTACCTCTTTCAGGCCTCTCCCCTTTGATACAGCACCCCCATCAAGTTGCATTCCCTTACCCTGCTTCATTCACACCCATTATTCCAACCTGACATGGTATTTTATTTTCATTCATTTGGTGTCTCTCTTGCCCCACTAGAGGAAGGTGGGACTTGGTTGTGTTTGCTGCTGGATGCGCAGTCCCAGAAGACTGTACCTCTGACCCACAGCAGGTGCTCCTTAAACACAGTGGCAAGTTGGACAGGATCGTCAATGACTGGGAAAGTTGTTAGCAAGCCAGGAGCTCAGGGTAGGCCCTCAGAAAGTTGCAGTCTTGTCTCCAGCCCCTTGGTCCTGGTTAGCTGTCCCCTATTCCCAAAGCATCCAGGGCCTGGAGCAGGTGCAGAGGTCATGTCGGCACAGATTTGGGAATCTCACAGGCAAAGTCATAGACAGAGTCAGAGATACCGGAAGCAGATGCTGTTGACCAGAGATGCTGTGCAGAACTCTGCAAAACAGGGCTATCCTTTTCTGGTCCCTTCCTCCTTTCTTTCCAGCTTATTTCCCATTTCTTAATTTTATTATTTTATTTTATTTTTCAGTTTTTTTAATTTTTTTAGAGCTTCATTCTTTTACCCTGGGTAGAGTGCCATGGGGTCATCATTGTTCACAGCAACTTCAAACTTTCTTGGGATTGAGCAATTCTCTTCCCGCAGCCTCCCAAGTAGCTGGGACTACAGGTGCCTGCCACCACACCCAGCTAATTTTTCTATTTTTAGTAGAGACGGGGTCTCACTCTTGCTCAGACTGGTCTGGAACTCCTGCGCTCAAGCAATCCATCTGCCTGGGCCTCCCAAAGTCCTGGGATTACAGGTGTGAGCCACCACACCTGGCCTAATTTTCAACTTTTTATTTTAAATATTTTAAACCTGGGAGTTGCAGGGATAGTAAAATGAACACCTGCCTACCCTTCACCCAAATTTAATGATTCGCTACATTTGTGCTTTCTGGATAGACAACCAGAGAGATTTTTAAAGTATTTTTTGCTGAATCATGTGAGAGTAAGTTGGGGACAGGATATTTGTTTATCCAGTCTTTAGGCATGTGTCTTCCATGAATAAGGACATTTTGTTAACGTTCTCTAGACATTCTAGACTATTTGCTGATAGTCTAATAACCAAATTCAGGATATTAACATTAATAAGACACTATCACTCATCTAGAGGATTTATTTGAATTTCTCCAGTTTTCCCACTAATTGTCCTTTTCCTAGTCCAGGAGCCTTCTCATTTCTCCTTGGCCTTCTCCAATTCTGTGACAATTCATCTTTCCTTGTCTTTCATGACCCTGGCATTTGGGAAGAGTGTTAGTTATTTTGTAGATGTCCCCTCGGTTTGAATGTGCTGGTGCTTCTTCATAATTAGAAGCAGGTTGCATACACAAGTGATGTATACCCTTCCCAGAGCATCATGCCAAATCTTGCTTGGTATGTGAGTCTGTAAACAGTCTAGAATAGTGTTTTTCAACCTTTTTTTATCTCACAGCACACTTGGGCCTAGAGTTAAACTTCTTTTTTTTTTTTTTTTATGGTCAGTGTTTTATTATTTATTTATTTTTGTAGAGTTAAACTTCTGCATCACATTTAAATTATGTTGATAAAAAAAAAGAGTAAAGAAAAGAATATATAGTGTAAGATTTTCTCAGAAAATAGAACAGTGTTTTTCAAACTCTTTTATCTCATGGCACTCTTGAACCTATACTTAAACTTCTGTGGCACACTTAAATTACATTGATTTAAAAAAAAAAAAAAGATTGAAAACCAGAATATACTTTTAGTGTGCTATGAAAATAATTTAATTAATGGTCCTTTGAGAAAAAGTCTCACTCAGTCCCCCTTGAGTAATGTGACATCGTAGCTCACAGCAACCTTAAACTCTTGAGTTTAAGTGATCCTTTCCTCTTGCCTCAGCCTCCTGGGTAACTGGGACTGTAAGCATCTGCCATAATTCCCAGCTATTTTTAGATAGGGGGTCTTGCTTTTGCTCAGGGTGGTTTCAGCTGAGCTCAAGCCATTACGAGCCTTGGCCTCCCAGAGTGCTGGGATTACAGGTGTGATCCTGTGATTACACCGTGCTTGGCCTAATCAATGATCTTTAAAAATGTTCACAGCACACCTAAAATCTTCTCACGGCACACCAGTATGCACAGTGGCACATTGGTTGAAAATTACTACTTCAGAATTCAGCTCACTCTAAGCTTTTGTTTTTCAAAACTGTTGTTGCAGAATCTTAGCATATTCATTTTCCTCTGCCTCCTTGCTATGCAACTGCTCTCCTCTTTCCCATCACAGCAAATGTTTCTTCCGCCAAGAAACCCACCCAGCTGGGCCGGGCTCTTCACGGGGCTTCCACAGACCCCCGGGCCCCCCCATCCCAACCAGTCTGACCCATAATTTCTCATCACAACCCTGACCACTCTGAGCTGTCACAGTTTGGTAGGAAAAACTCATCTAGGTATAAGCCTAGGCAAAGAATTTATGACCAAAACCCCAATGGCAATTACAGAAACAACAAAAATAAATAAATAGGATTTGATGAAACTAAAAAGCTTATGCACAGCTAAAGAAATAGTCAACAGAGCAAATAGACAACCTGCAGAATGGGAGAAAATACTCGCCAATTATATATCCGATAAAGGGCTAAGAAGCAGAATCTGTGAAGAACTCAGGCAGATCAGCAAGAAAAAAATGATGATATTTCATCTCTCCTCCAAATCCATGAGGGCGGGATCCAGAAGGTCTCCGTCACCACCAAGTGTCCTGCATCACCCAGCCCAGGGCCAGCCAGAGCTGGCCTCGGGGAGTGTTTGCAGAGTGAAAGAACTCACTGTGACATGACTTTTGGTATATATTTGCGTCTCCCTGATAAGATAGTGGACTCAGCAATGCCCTTAACCTCTTGGGCAGGTCACCCCAGCCCTCTAGACCCTGGGAAGATGGAAGCAAGGGGCTGGGAAGGCAAGGACTTGCTTCTGTTTCCTCCTGAAGTCAGGCATGGGGACAGGGGCTGGGCCAAGAAGTGGGGGGCAAGGTCTAGCCCCCAACCTGGCTAAGCTGGAAGCCAGGCCTCCTGCATCTGCTACTCTCCCGCAACTGTCCATTGGACAGGTCAGCCATCCTGGGCCTGGGTATAGAGCCCTCTGCTTCTTCAGGAAATTACCAAACACTCCTTGCTCTGGGATCTAAAGTCATATCCAGAATGCGACCATCCCTCGCTTTTCCTCTGCTCCGACCCTGGTTCAACCTCCATGCTTTACTGACTGGACACCCACAAAAACCCCCTCCCTGGTCTCCCTCCTCTTGTTCCTGATCCCACAGTCTGTTCCCCACACTCAGCCAGCAGGAACCTGCCAACACCTAAGTCAGCCCAGGGGCTGCCTGTCTGAGAGCCTTCCCTTGGCCACCCCCTTCTCCCCAGCAAAACTGAAGTCCTCACCTCCTCTCTGAGCTCCCCTCCTCCCTCTCTCCCCCAGTTCCTTTTGTTCCAGCCACACCAGCCTCCCTGCTGCTCACAGGTGCAGCAGAAGCTCCTACCTCAAGGCCTTTGCATTTGCTCTTTCCTCTCCCTGGAATGCCCTCCCTCCACATATCTGCATGGCTCCCTTCACTGAGTCTTTGCTCAAATGTTGCCTTCCCAGTGAGGCCTCCTTAACTAATCCAGTTAACCCACAACCACCTCCCGTGTTCACTCTCCGGCCTTCTCCATCCATCCCCATTACCTGCACCTCCCCCCACACACCCCCGTAGCACTCATCACCTTCTAACACACTATCATTTTCTTCACTTATTGGGTTTCTTGTGTATTTTCAGAATCCTTCTGATAGAATGTGGGCTCCGTGAGGGCAGGGACTATTGCCTTTTTTTTTGAGACAGAGTCTCACTCTTCCCTGGGTAGAGTGCAGTGGTATCATCATAGCTTATAGCAATTTCAAACTCCTAAGCTCAAGTGATCCTCTAGAATTCCAGATTTTCATTATTTTGAAAACATAATTCTCTTACAAGTATGTCCTAGTTTCCATTGTTCCTGGTTTTTTCTTGTTCTTTTCAAAGTTCAGGTGTCTTTTTTCTGTGGCTGCTGTGATGGTTAATTGTGTATGTCAACTTCGCTGGGCTATTGTAAAGCAGGTTGATCGTGCATCAATATCAACCCCAGGAGAGGACTCTAAACACCTCTCCAGTACCATGCACCAGTATCAATTCACTTGCATGAGTGTGGTGAGACAAAACACACAAGATAAGCAAAACAAATTTGTTACTCAAGGATAGACAACAAAGGACAATAGAAGCCAAGGATTCATGGTGAGCCCATCCCCAAAGGCTCAGGAAAGCTACCCAGGTGACACACATCTTCATGTGCCCCACATTGCACACCATAGCTGAGAGACCCCATTATGTCAGCCAATAATATCTTCCAAATATTGTATATGTTCAGTCCTGACGCTCTTTTACTGTATTGCAAATTTGTAAGCTTTTTTTTTTTGAGACCAAGTCTCACTCTGTCACCCTGGTTAGAGTACCGTGGCATCATAGCTCACAGCAACCTCAATCTCTTGGGCTCAGGCGATCCCCCTACCTCAGCCTCCTGAGTAGCTGGGATTACAGATGCCCACCACAGCGCCCAGCTAATTTTTCTTTTTTAAGTAGAGACAGAGTCTCACTCTTGCTCAAGTGATCCTCTTGCCTCAGCCTCTTGAATAGCTAAGACTACAGGCACCTGCCATGATGCCCAGCTCGTTTTTCTATTTTCAGTAGAGATGAGAGTTCACTCTTGCTCAGGCTGGTCTCCAACTCCCGAGATCGAGCAGGTCTTGAACTCCTGAGCTCAAGCAATCCACCCACCTTGGCCTCCCCAAGTGTTAGGATTACAGGCATGAGCCACTGCACCCGGGTACTTCAGCTTTCAATGGGTCACATTAGCCCACTTGACCTTGATTAATTTTGCTGGTTCCTCCTTCCCTTAGCACAGTCCCCAGACACAGGCTCAATCCTTTATCCACCCATTGACATTTAGTTTCTTCATTCATTCAACAGCCACTACTGCATACTTTTTTTTTTTTTGGAGATAGAGTCTCACTATATCACCCTCAGTAGAGTGCTATGGCATCACAGCTCACAGCAACCTCAAACTCTTGGGCTTAAGCAATTCTCTTGCCTCAGCCTCCCTAGTAGCTGGGACTACAGGCGCCCAGCTATTTTTGCTGTTGTTTAGCTGGCCCAGGCTGGGTTCGAACCCGCCAGCCTCTGTGTATGTGGCCGGAGCCCTACCCACTGAGCTAGCACTATTGCATACTTTGTGCTGGGCATTGGGCATGGATCTAAGGATTCAATTCTGAATGGGACAGATCACAAAATTGTATGTTATCATGAGAGCAACCAGAATATAAACTAAAAAATGTAAATTAAGATAATTTCAGATCCTCGTAAACAATATAAAGGAAATATAACAGAGAGGTTGGGAGGAAACACACATGATAACGCATTTAGGAAAAGCCTCTCTTAAGAAAAGACATTTGGGCCAAATGCAGTGGTTCATGCCTGTAATCCTAGCACTCTGGGAGGCCAAGGTGGGATAAACTAAAAAATTCATATTTTAAAGGCACCAAAGTGTTGTGAAATGCAAGGAGTAAAATCTCAAGAAATTAAATTTCAGTAAGTGAATGACCCTTCTTGATATAGTTTGCATGTTTGTCCCCTTCAAATCTTATGTTGAAATTTGATCCCCAGGCTGGGCTCGGTAGCTCACACCTGTAATCCTAGCACTTTGGGGGACCAAGGCGGGTGGATTGCCTGAGCTCACAGGTTCAAGAACAATCTGAGCCAGAGGTAGACAACCCCCCTTCCCCGTCTCTAAAAATAGCTGGGCATGGTGGTGGCCGCCTGTAATCCCAGCTACTTGGGAGGCTGAGGCAAGAGAATCTCTTGAGCCCAAGAGTTTGAGATTGCTGTGAGCTATGACACCACAGTACTCTACAGAAGGCAACAAAGTGAGACAGTCTATAGTACACACACTGTGGTTATGGAAATAACCACAGAATGGATCTCTCAAAAAAAAAAAAAAAAAAAAAAAAAAAAAAAAAAAAAATTAATTTTATATGGATATTAAAAAATAAGTTAAAGTAATTAGATAGTACACAGAGGTTGG